>CM035419.1:139731405-139853905 GCA_020310875.1 Ceratopteris richardii
ATGGTTATATGTAAAGTTAAAGAATTATACTTGTGTGTTAATACATAGTACTTGGTTAACAATAACTTCTTGTCATAAATCTGAGAAGTCAGACAAACTCTCTAGTTTATTTTCCATTCTTAGAAAAAGTGATGACTATATGCTATATGTATTTTAACCCTCTGTGACAAAGCATCTCATTGTGTGGATATTGTTCTTTTAATGATGTAAGGATGAGGAAACTAGATAACAAGATCTCAAAGTAATACCACATTAAATGCAATTGGAATAGAAAGAGCCTTTCCATAGCTCATTAATTTTTATCGTTAAGTTAATATATGGTAAGATGTTTTAAAGAAATTAAAGACTTTGTTTGATGCTTCACTATACAATGAGGCAATAATTCAAATTGAAGGGACATCTTGTAGAAAATGTGACCACCTAAACAAGATATCTACTTTGAATTGTTGTTCTTTCTACAACAATGATAGATCTTGTCTTTGAAAGGGGTTTGGCCTTCCTGTAGATGACAAAGATCATTTCAAAAATACTTTGTGGTTTTTGCACACCCAACGTGGCTAGTACGGGGAAGTCACAGACAAAGGCCTCTAAGTATGACCACATACAGTGGCATGGTTGTGTGGTGCTCTTGAATGTTCTTAGAATGTCACTCTCCCAATTACTTATCTTTGTCTCTAAGCAAGTGAAGAGATGGTGACGTTTTTATAGAGACTTTAAGGCTTTAGTGTGATGTTTGTAAGTACTCTAAAGTTGTGGCCATAATACTTCCTTTGGCTTGGACACCTTTTTGCAACCACTCCTCTCATAATCTCTAGAACAAATTTGGGTCAATTCTTTGTCAATTTTTTGGAGTGACTTAAAGATTTCATTTAAGTACACACATGTGTATGCACGTGTGTATATAGTTTTTGTTGTAAAGAGGAAGTTCGGCCAAAGCCTGTATGTATACAATTGTTTATTTTTCTTTTAGTGACTTAATTTGTTTATTCATTAATATA
The DNA here is from genome assembly GCA_020310875.1 of Ceratopteris richardii. Classification (NCBI taxonomy): domain Eukaryota; kingdom Viridiplantae; phylum Streptophyta; class Polypodiopsida; order Polypodiales; family Pteridaceae; genus Ceratopteris; species Ceratopteris richardii. Next base: position 139,732,404 of record CM035419.1, read on the forward strand.
TATTTTGTGCTTTTGATTTTGTGAAGGTTTGGAATTTTGACTCTTTGGAGTGCCATGCTGTTTACTTTTGCCTGTTTAGCTATAACTGTTAAAGTACATCTGATAGCCGGTCACCGTTTGCTAGCCAATCATCTACTTTTATGTGAGGTAAATTCTTCGCCGTCACGCTCGCACGTCGCTGAACAGCATTTACAACAAAGGACAACCGCCCAAGATCGCATCAACCGATCGTCGTGTTGTGTTTTTCAGCGAGTTTAAACTTTGAAGCCCCGCCTTCACTGACGTCGAATTGGAAGTTCTCGAGTGAGCGACTGGAGTGCTGAATCGAAAGTCGAGATTGGGGCGATCGTGATGAGTGGAAGGAGGCTACCACAGAAAACGCCTGAAGCTTGATACTCAAAACCATCACAGGTCCAAGTTCCGGGTTCGCCACAATCGCCATACATACATGCACAGATGCACAGACATACAAACGGACATACAGAGTTGCACACCTACTACGTGAATATGTTTATGTTTTTATGTATGTTCTTAAGCATGCATCTTTCTATGTGTGTATATATGTAGCTATGTAGTACATATCTATGCATGTATGGATGTATATATGCATGTGGGTAATGAACATAGAACTGAGCAACCATGTCCTTTTTGCTTGATAAATAGGTATTGACTGATTGATATCGGACTTCCATTTTCCGTCGACAACAATCAAATATATTGTGACCAAAACTACTACCATTGTAATTCACAGTATCAATATTCGTTTTACTGTGGATGATTTCTCTGGTTCATGTATTATAGAGTATGTACTGACCCCGCGAACTCCACTGTATCACCCAATGAGCTGGTATTGCATATGAATCGTCGCTGAAATCGCCAAGCTGAATTCTGGAATCGTCGCTGAAGAAGTAAATTCGTAAGACGAAAGGGCTCAAGGCATGTAATTCCTTCGGCGCAAGAGAATCACACCTAGATCGAGTCATTGAAGCAAGTCTAAGAAAAGTGACGATTGTAAATGGTGCCAGAAAGGACTTTAATGATTATAAATGAGCGGAAATTAGTCAACTCTCTTCGAAAGCTTTAGTGTGTCCAAAACGTAGACGTAGAAACGCGCGCGAGGACACACGCACATATATATATATATATATATATATATATATATATATATATATATATATATATATATATATATATATATATATATATATATATATATATATATATATAGAGAGAGAGAGAGAGAGAGAGAGAGAGAGAGAGATCTGTAATTCATATAAAAGAGAATAAAAAAAATGTTTCGAAATCACCCCGAGGAATCTAGGAAAATCTGGTGTTCAGCTTACAAGAACAATGTAAGCAAAACGGTGGCCAAAAGAAGGGAAGTCTAATGACCACAGTTCCCCATATCTACAAGCACCACACGAAATCTTTAAATTCTCTAAAAACCTCACACCAATTTTTTACTTGCAAACAAACATAATGTAGTGGTAGAGTGAAATCTTGAGTACACTGAAGGCCACCACGCATTGATGTTATTGAATCTAGTGCGAATTAGAGAGTTGACTATATAGCTTTCTCATGCGATCCACATTGAAAGAAGTGTATCTAAGTAGAAAACCTATTTCGATGTGAGGTTCAAAACAATTTAGATCGACTCTAAACAAAACCATCAAAGAAAAGTTTCAAAATCTCTACAAACTTGAAATCTAATCTTATATAAAGGTTTTAAATCAATAAAAATTGTGCATCGGAATCCTATTTAGGCTTGTTGAAGGTTCATATTTAGATTACAAAACTCGTGATTAGACAGTCCACATATGTTGCATGGGGAAGAGTCAAAAGGCCTCCCCCTACCTTGCTTACCTCCTCTGCCCCTTCCTCTTGAGTTCATACCTCTCCCTGCATAGTTATCTTGAGAAGGAGTACCTTCATCTTCAACCTTTTTGCTTTTCCCTTTTTCTTTAGACTTTCCTTTATCTGTGTATAGGGCAAAAGAGTTCTTACCTCTTGTTGGTTCTCCATTTTTTTTTTGAGGTTGGCTTCATGGGTAAAGAGTTCTCCCCTGAGTGTGGTAAGATCTCGAATTTTCATATCCATGTAAAGGTCCATAGCAGTTGTGAAAGCTTCCCACTTATCATCTGCCTTGATGCCATTGATTATTTGTCTCACTATTTGCTCCTCTTCAATCTCCTCTCCTATGCTTGCCAGTTGTTAAACCACATCTTTGACTTTGGTTACATACTCTGACACACTTTGCTTGGGTTGCTTCCTTTGAGTGGTAAACGCCATACATAGTTGATTTTTTCCAGCTCTTGTGTTGGAAGAAAGATACGAAGACAATGTCTCCCAAGTCTCTTGGGAAGTTTTTTAGTTCCTAATGTGAGGAAGAAGGAAGTGAGGCATAGATTTAAGTAAACATGACCTTGCTAAAGAATCTTTCAAGCTCCTCTCTTGTATGTTGTCCTTTGCTTCTGAAAATGGGCATCTCTTCATCTCCTGATTTGTAACCATAGAGAATCCTTCCTTATAAGTATGTCTTAATCCTCAAGGACCATGCTTGATAATTGTTCGTGTCCAGTTTATCACTAAAAGAAGGGAAACCATCTCCCATTTTACCTCAACTTGCTCTAACACCACTGTTGGAAGAGATGGATGGATACCACAAGAGGATGAGTTGCTACTGCTAATCCCTGCTTTGTACCTGCCCTCTTCACTTTAGAGTTGTGTTGTAGTCCCCTTTAGCTTGCTACCGACACTAAATAAGTGCCTATGTACTTTGAAGATGATGCTTTAATCAATTAGATCAAAATAGATAACTTTCCAAATAGATAGTTATCAAAAACTTGCTAATTTGTTCTTGACACCTACGAAATCTTTTGCTCAGTGCTCATAGTAGAGTATTAATTAGGAAAATTCCTTCTAAGAGTATCTAACTAGCTTAGATAGCTAATGGTTCCAAGTGGAATCACTTAAAAGGATCAACCATACACTAAGAAATCACTTTAGCAAGTAGATGCTTACCCCCAAATTTTTTAGAGCTACACAGAGAATGACAAGAGAGCACTTCGAGGTGGTTTTCTCCCACTTTACTAAATCAAATCCTTTGAAATGCTGGTAGCATAATATATACTTTGAGCTGGTTCGAAGAAGATATATAGCATGAAAAATTATGGAGAGATCACTGAGATCTGGTCATCACAAATACACTATTTTGAGTAGACATAGCAGGGAGATATTGAGCAGAGATAATCAATGATTTGATATATTATAGAACAATGTTGTACATGATCATTTGCATAGAGACGACTCCCAATGACACAGAGAAGATTAGACTATGGTGTAAGCCACTCAACCTCTGCAATTGATCAACAATAAGCTCAAGAAGGGGGGCTCATAGGCCACGAGATTAGAAATACCTTTTATAGATGTTTTACGTCCATTAGGGGAAAAAATGAACCCTGCATGGGCCTTGTAAGGATTCCTAATTTTTAGGGATTAAAAAGCTTAATCTAGGAGATTAAGGGACCATGGGAAACCACTAGTGGTATTATAGAATAAATTAATAGTTCATGAAACATCTTTTTTGAATTCAAGAAAAGAACATTTTGTGGCCTTTGGATCCTTCAGTTTGATGGCCAAGATTAAAAGGCATGACAATCTAGAGAGAGAGTCTGACATATGTCGCAGGCAAAAGATTCTCCCCCGAATTTTTTTCGGCAGAGTTGTGCAAGAAATGCGATCGTTAGATCTTCGCCAATCCTACAGATGTCCGCGTTTGGGGCTGAGAGGAAATGCGCAGTCCATTTGAGCCGTCCGATGATGATCCCATCCAAGGGTGCACACGCAAACGCGCCTTTTGTTTCAAGTAGATGATCCTCAACCATTAGATTGTCCTAAGATCTAATGGCTACAATCTAAAGGCGCATTTCCCATCAGATTTCAAACTCAGCCATCCGATCGCGTGCTTCATCCAAGGATATACACTGTTTGGCGCCTTATGTCATTCATTACTATTATCTCAACCACTTGTTTTGAATCCAATCCAAGGGTCAAGGATGAAAGTTTCCTTGACTTTTGCTATTTCATGTAAGCCTTTGGATCTTTAATGCAATCAACGGCTCTAAATGAAACTCGAGATTTTCAAAACCATTCTCAAAGGAAAACCCACTTGTTCTACCTGGTTTTTCAAGCTTTGACCACATAAAAACAAGGGAAGCCTATGCCTAGCCTATGTGATTAAGGGACTAGAGTGTGTCCACCACCCTCCTCTCATTGGTTGATGCCTAATCACTCCTTAATCTAAAAGGCCCATGCAGGGTTCATTTTTTTCCCTAATGCCAAGTTTGAATTTGAATTCAAACTTGGCTTTACCTAAAAGTTCTCCTCCAAGTTAGGAGACATTTCACCAAAGTGAATTTGTAGCTTTATCTCTCCTAACTCCACGAGATGTAGGGATTCACAAGATTCTCTCAAGATAAAAGCACTTTTACAAGTGGTTAAAGATCCAACTATTACAAGCAAAGGTTCATGTGATCCGTCAAATGGTCTCACATATCTTCTTCAATGTCTAACCAGATCTGAGGGCTTGCATTTGCACCAACACATTAGACATCAGGAACAAAGATGAATTGCCAATTGATCAATGAATAATGCTAAAACTGTTTCTTGCTAAAGCTAATAATTGAAAACTATTTCTCTAATACAATTATAAGTATGAATGCTAGGATAACTCTTCGAATTCCTAAGACAAATGTAAGCTAAAATGTAATTAATCATGGTAGAAATCAAGCGTTTCCAATCTTCCGATCTTAGTTGTTTGTAAAGGCTCGTCAATATTCTTCAATGCTCTTCCATATTCGTCAATGTTCGTCAATGCTCATCTGCAAAAATCATTAGCAAACATAAATACATCTTATGAAACATAAAATATACTTATTATTTTCACTTCTTAGCATATATGTATATGCTCATTCATTCATTGATACCTATGCTCACATCATTCTATATGAATATGCTTTCATACATTCTCATGTTTACTAACGTCCACTCATAAACTCTCATGCACACTCATACTCATGCATATGCTTTCATACATTCTAACTTTCTTATGCATATGCATTCTCATATATGCACATGACATACATACATCCAATTCATACACACACATGCATCCTCATTCACATACATTTGCATTTACATATACATGCATGCATTCAAACATTGTACTTATTTATGCTCATGCATATGCATACACTATCACATATATGCACATGCATCTAACTTTATGTACGTTTATGCATCTAACTCTTATGCATTCATGTTATCATGTGTACTCATATATCTATGGATATGTAATCTCAAGCTTAGATACACATGAATTCATGCACATGCATTTACACTTAGATGCACTCATATGCATACATGCATTTAATATGCACATGCATATATGATCACTTATATGCACATGCATCTAACTTCATGCATACACATTCATCTCTCTCTTATACTCATGCATATGCATACTTACCAACATGTATATGCTCTCATCCCTATACATTCATCCATGCATATGCACTCATATATATACACACATATAAATAAATCTCTTACTTTCACATATGCATGGTCACATTCATACATGCACACACATTCAAACTAACACATTCATGCATGCTAACTTATTCTCACATATATGTATACATGCTACATACATATGTACTCATGCATATGCATGCTCTCACTTGTATTCATATACACATATGCATGCACACATTCACATGCTTACAAACTCTCATGTATGCACATGCTTCACACATATATGCACATCACATCATACATACATGCACTCTAACTCACATTCATACATTCATGCATTACTCTAATAAACACTATCATTGACATAAGCATGTTCACACATACTCATATGCATGAATCTATAAAATGCTTGTGCACACATAAGATTCACACAAATGCTTGCACAAAATACATAATTATACCTATTGATCTCATAGAAACCGCACACATTAGTTAACTAATTAAATTTGATATCACTAATTCAATTAGATAGTTCTCTCTCTCTCTCTCTCCGATCTCTCTCTCTCTCTCTCTCTCTCTCTCTCTTTCTCTCTCTGTCCCTCTCTCTCTCTCTCAAGTCCTTTCTAAGCTGCATCTTCTTTTTTCCATCTCTCTCAACTTTCTCCATCTCTCTTTGGTTCTCTTTCATGCCACATACACACATACACATACATATATGCATACACACATATAGAGAGACATACACACACATACACATACATGCATACATAAAGCATATGTATATGCATACATAATGCATATGCATACATAATGCATATGCATATGCATACATAATGCATATGCATATGCATACATAATGCATATGCATATGCATACATAATGCATATGCATATGCATACATAATGCATATGCATACATAATGCATATGCATATGCATACATACATACATACTTACATGCATAGACACACATATGCATACATAATGCACATGCATATGCATAGATACATGCATACTCATACACACACATAGACACATACACACATAGACACACACACATATACACACAGATTTACACACATACACAAGCATACACACCTAGACACACACACACACACATACTCACACACATACACATAGACACATACACACATAATGATACATACACACACATACACATGCATACACACATACACAAACACACATACACACACATATATGCATACACACACATAGAGAGACATAACACACATACACATACATGCATACATAATGCATATGCATATGCATACATAATGCATATGCATATGCATATGCATACATAATGCATATGCATATGCATATGCATACATAATGCATATGCATATGCATATGCATACATACATACTTACATGCATACACACACATATTCATACATAATGCACATACATATGCATAGATACATGCATACACATACACACACATAGACACATACACACACATAGACACACACACATACACACACATATTTACACACATACACATGCATACACACACATACACACATAGACACACACACACACATACACACACACATATACACACACACACATACACACATACACACATACACACATACACACATACACACATACACACATACACACATAATGCATATGCATATGCGTACATACATACTTAAATGCATACACACACATACAGACAGATATGCATACATATGCATACATAATGCACATGCATATGCATACATACATGCATACACATACACACATAGACACATACACACACATAGACACATACACACACATAGACACATACACACACATAAACACATACACAGTCATAGAAACTTACACACTCATAGACACATACACACTTACACACACACATACACATGCACACAGAAACATATATATATAGATACACACGTATATACACAGATAGACACACACGCACACACATGCACAAATAGACACACACACACACACATACACATACACACACATACACACACATAGACACACACACTTGCACACACACATATTTACACACACACATACACATGCATACATACACATATATATAGATACACACACATACACACATACAGACATATACATGCATATCCATACATAATGCACATGCATATGCATATATACATGCTTACATGTATACAAACACATACACATGCATACACACATACACATACACACATAGACACACACACAGATACACACACACATAAACACATACACACACATATATGCAAACACACACACATAGAGAGACATACACACACATACACATACATGCATACATAATGCATATACATAAGCATACCTACATACTTACATGCATACACACACACACACATATGCATACATAATGCACATGCATATGTGTAGATACATGCATACACATACACACACATAGACACACACACACATATGCATACATATGCATACATAATGCACATGCATATGCATGGATACATGCATACACATACACACACATAGACACATACATACACATAGACACATACACATATATACACACACATATACACACAGATTTACACACACATACACTTGCATACACAAACATACACACATAGACACACACGCACACATAAACACACATACACACACATACACACACACATACACACATACACACATACACCCATAATGCATATGCATATGGATACATACATAATTACATGCATACACACACATACACACACATGCATACATATGCATACACACATACACACACATACACACACATGCATACATATGCATACACACATACATAGGTAGAGAGACACACACACACATACACACACATGCATACATATGCATACATAATGCACATGCATATGCATACATACATGCTTACATGCATACACACACATACACACCGATACATATACACACATTGACACACACACACACACATAAAGGGAGACACACACATACACACATATATGCATACACACACATGTAAAGTTACATACACACATAAACATACATGCATAAATATGCATGCATATGCACATACACACACATATGCACATACAGAGATACACACACATATATACACACACACATACACACATACAAACTTACACACATAGAGATACACACACACATATATAAACAAACACATACACACATAGACACATACAGACTTACCCACACACATACACACATTCACACACATTTACACACACACACATACACATGCATATAGACATATATATATATAGATACACACATATATACACACATAGACACACACATATACACACACATACACACTTACACAAATACATACACACATCCACACATCCACACATCCACACACATTTACACACATACATACACATGCATGGACACATATATATAGATACACACGTATATACACACAGACACACATAGACACACACACACACACACACATACACACACATGGACACATACACACATATATATGCATAGACAGACACATAGAGACCTACACACATGTGTATGCATACACACATAGAGATGCATACACACACATACACATGCATGCATACATGCATACTTACATGCATACACACACACATACACACACATGCATACATTTGCATACATAATGCACATGCATACACACTTACATACACATATACACACATACATATGTACACACACACACACACACACACACACACATATATATATATATATATATATATATATATATATATATATATATATATATATATATATATATATATATATATATATATATATATATATATATATATATATATATATATATAGATCTCTAACCCATTTTGTTATATATGTATAGGTATTATGGATCCTAGTAGAGAGAGAAAGGCGAAACTCACTCTCATAAAAAGTCGTATGAGAGCAAGAGTTCCACCTGATACTCTAGGGATCATCATGCATGAGTACTCAGAGATGCCTGATGATGAGCTGGATTATACGATCCTGATGCTTACCGAGCCATTAGAGGAGGGCTCTTCTGCGGCTCCACATGCAGAAGACAGTTATCTGCTCATAGGTATATTTTTTTTATCATAAACTTTTTTAATGATATTATAACACATATTGTTATTTATTTTTATCTATCCATTTCAGTACACTTATACCACCTCCAGATCATAACAACAGAGCAGAGGTGCCTATGAGAACATGCATAGGTATTGCTTTTATTTATATATGTGGATATGAGTATGTGTGTTTATGTATGTATGTTTGTATATGAGAGAGAGAGAGAGAAAACAGTGAGACTAGAGGTACAAGTAGAGGCCTACACACACATATACATCATACATGCACATTTACACACATATACACATACATGCACATTTACACACATATACACATACATGCACATTTATACATACACACACATACATGCATATTTTTACACAAACATACACATGCATGCAATTACACATATAATGAATACACATAGACACATACACATACTCACATACACATACTCACATACACATACTCACATACACATACTCACATACACATACACATACACATACTCACATACACATACATATACATAATCATATGTACACACACATAGACTCATATAATCATATTTACATGCATATATACATATACACATGCATATACACATGCACACACACACAACACATGCATACACACATATAGATACACATACATAGACACATGCATATGCACATATAGAAACACATACATACACACATGCATAGTGATATATCTATATGTATGTATATATATATATATATATATATATATATATATATATATATATATATATATATATATATATATATATATATATATATATATATATATATATATATATATATTATATATAAATAAAAAATAAATAAATCCTATTTCAAATCTCCTAATTCAAAAACACTAATTTTGATATTAGGGTTTTAAAACCCCTAATTTAGAAATTCTAATTCAGCCTTTTAGCCATATGATTGAAGTATATGTACGCATTGCATCTATTCCTCCAACGTCCTACTAGATAGATGTCTCTCCTCCCAACCTTCTGGCTCTATATATAGCTACTCGAATCAATGAGGATCATAATATATATAAAGATATATACACATCATGTAGATACACATACATAAATATAAAATGGAGTAGATACATTATGCATAAAAAATACATGCCTAAATGCACACGTAAATATATATACATGCATACATATTTACATGTACACATTTACACATAGGCACATATACATATATACATATAAACATGTACACATCACATATACATGCCTACATGCACAAATGTATACTTTTACATGCATACACAATTATAAAGACTTGCATATATTACATGAATACATGAATATTTTATAGATGCATATGCATATATACACATATGCATACTAACACATGTATACATATATCAAACATATGCACACACATACATATACATGAAATACATATATATGCATACTAACACATGAATACACACACATATGCGTACAAAAATGATAAAAATTTGCTCCTCGAAGATAAAGCTATATATAAAATAATTAGGCATACCCCCGAGCTTCATATTCTAACTTAAAAGAACATGATTTCATCTCTCTAGTAGGATTCATCGTTATTCAAGTTGAATAAAGAATCCATTATCTGATATCCATTCAGAAGCTTCAAGTTATTGATCGATAACTAGAATAGAATTTACTATCTAATCATTTTGGTAAGACATCAATATAGTCTCATCTTCATTATCCCTATTGATTTCATTTATTTCTTCTATTGTTAAATGTGTGATCTCATGAGTCACATCATCTATTGATGGATTCATATCGATTTCCGGTAATTCATCTTCCTCGTCATTAGACAGCATGTAGAGTATTATCCTCTTCATCAAAAAGATTAGTCTCATTATCACGTATAATGATTCTAATTTCTCTTTCAGATAATGATGCATCAATATCTGATGCTGAATCATCAAGAGGACTTTCTTTGATCTCTCTAACAATAAAGTGTTCAGACAATGACCTACCTCTAGGTTGAACATGAATAACTTGCCACCAAGGGTGAGCATTTGGGGTTTTATAAAAAATTTCTTGTTCAATATGCCTAGGAAGAATATATGGTTCTTTAGTAGATTGCATTACCTTGGAAGAATCAATAGCCCAAAACCTAGATAGTTCCTTTCTTAATGTGGAATTACTACCTTTATACTCGGCTCAAAACCAGTCAACCTTCAAAATGACATATCAAAATATATAAAAACAGAAACCCATTATTAGGTGTTTTAAAAAATAACTAACTCTATCATAAAAAATCTAAACTTTTTTCTACTTGTTTGAATGTACGAAATGAAATTTCGTAGATACCAACAATAGTTCCTACATAACCAAGTTCACCATCTATAAGGTTCATGTCTTTTGAGCTAGCAGGTGATAGTTGCCTGAAAGAAGCAACAATACTAGAATCCTCTATTTTACATAAAGAATCAATGGCTTTGATTCTAATATGTTGTCCAAAAGCCCACATATTAGTGAACATTCGAGCCTGCAAAAGAAATTAAATTAGTGAATAGAAACTAATATACATATATGAATAAAACATAATATTATTGAAATAAAATTACCTTTCGTTCACAAACTATTATTAACTCTCTCTGCTCATCTGATATTTCTTCATTATTTGCGTTGGCGCGTTGCAAACCACTATATAGCCAATCCCTGGAAGAAGATCCATTTGTAATCTCATTATTATTGAGATTACGTCTATATCTTTTGTTTCTTCGTCTTTTACTTTGGAGATCTTAAAGTTCCTATTCGTAGTCGCTATCGAATGCTTGCATGCATTCTGTATTATATGCTACAAAAGTAGAAACATCATTTTTTTCTTGAAATGTAAATAAAAATGGAACTCCCTTACCTTATAATACCTCATCTGTTATTTTTGAAGAAGACTCATTGGCCCATGCACATGGAGCTTCCTCATGAACTCTTTCAAGGTATTGACTAAGGTAATACATGCACTCTTCAAGCATCCAACCCTTTGCCATGGATCCTTCTGGTTTCGGTCTTTGTCAGACATAACCTTTTAATATTCCCATAAATCGCTCGACTAAAATGCAAGAAACTAATCTTTTTTATTTGTTTCAATGTAGTGAAAGGATTATGGCTGATATCCAATGAAACTTGAGATCGAGTATGCTACACATTTTGGATATCGGCGAGTATATGCGAGATCATCCGGATGCCTTTGTGAGCATTATTAAATTTTATATAATTATTTTATTTTATGAATGTTTTAATTGTTTTACTTATTTATGTTTGTTATATGTAATACAGGAGTATTATGGAGAGGCACATATGGATGAGGTGGAGAGACAAACACAGGAGGGATGATCTCGATCATCACACGGTGATCATGATGATGAGGATGAGGATGATCACGATGATCATAATGCTGCTGGTGATGATGATGATCATGATGATGATGATGAGGATTCTTGATTATGACATTGGACTACATGTATTTAGATTTATATATATATATATATATATATATATATATATATATATATATATATATATATATATATATATATATATATATATATATATATATATATATATATATATATATATATATATATATATATATATATATATATATATGTACATATATATATTTTTCATTTCAATTATGTTTTGAATTGTGTGTATGGTATTAAGTAATGGAAAGTTTTGTTCTATTGATTGTTATAATTGTTTATATTAAGCATGTGTTTTAGTACTTTAATTATATAATTCATTCATATGTGTGTACGTATGTGCATGTATATGTGTGTAATATGTGTGTGTATGTATGTGCATGTATATGTGTGTAATATGTATGTGTATGTATGTGCATGTATATGTGTGTAATATGTGTGTGTATATGAATGTATGTACATATGTATATGTGTATATGCATGTATGTGCATGTGCATGTGTAAGTGTATATGTGTATGTGCATGTGCATGTGTATGTGTATGTATATGTATGTATGTGCATGTGCATGTGTAAGTGTATATGTGTGTATATGAGTATGTCCATGTGCATGTGTATGTGTGTGTATATGTATGTGCATGTATATGTGTAACTGTATGTGTCTGTGTGTATGTGCATGTATATGTGTATATGTATGTATGTGCATGTGTGTGCATGTGTATATGTGTGTGTACGTATGTGCATATATATGTGTATGTGTGTGTATATATACATATGTGCATATGTATGTGTATCTGTATAAACATATACAAATGTATGTATATGCATGTGTATATGTATGAAACATGCATATGCATGTGGATGAATTTCCATTTGCATCCATGTGCATGCATGTGAATGTGCATGCATGTGGATGTGCATATACATGTATTTAAGTATATTTTAATGTGTGTATGTGTATATATATATGCAATAATACATGCATGCAAGTCTTTTTATGTGGTTGTAGAAATGTTTGTGCATATGCATGTGTATGTGTAAGTGTATGTGCACATGTATCTGTGTGTATATATGTGTGTGTATGTGGATGTGTATATGTGTATATGTGTGAACATGCATCTTCATCATGTATAAGTGTATATGTGCATATCAATAAATGCGAGTATACTATCTAATGAAAATAGCACAATTCAAATGATATACAAAGAATGGAAATTGTACTTACAATAGTTAGCCATACTTTTTGCTTGGTAAGATTCTTGAATAACCTGCAATAAAGAGAGAAAAGAGAAAAGAGAGAGAGAGAGAGAGAGAGAAGAGAGAGAGAGAGAGAGAATTCAAAGAGAGAAAGACATAGAAAGAGAGAAATAGAGACAGAGAGAGACAATAAGATACAGCTTAGGCAAAACAACAATTCTGCATATACTTGTTTCAGCTCATAAGCCCAACGCAATTGCAATCATTGGAGAGCTCTTCGATCAGATGCATGAACATGCCGATCAAAGAGCCTCCAATGTTTTATTTTTTTTCGTCAACAGACCATCCTGTAAGCGATGGTAACACGCAATGTTGTGGGAAGTGATTATGTATGATAAAATATCTAAAATCATCCTATGAAAAATGTTTATCTAGGTGCTAGTGGCCTATTCTAAGCTATGACCATAAGGTTGTGCAGCTAGAAATCTAGATAAACAATACTCATATGATGGAGAGATTAGTGATTCACTAGTGATACGGTCTTTGATAAATTCCTTTTCTTCTACTTCTGTATAAATTGTGTTTTGTTTAGGTTGAGCGATAGTGTTTGTAGGTGGTGGTAATAGAACTTCAAAAATGAAAGCTAAAGAAATTGTATTTTCATTCAGAGACTCATTACTCAGAGACTCACTCGTACACTCATTAGACATCAAGAATACATTTAAATTTCCAATTGATTAGTGAATAGTTCTAAAACTGGTTTCTTGATAATGCTAGTGAATGAAGACTATTTCAATAACCTTATACAACTTATAAGTATGAATGCTAGGATAACTCTTCAAATTCCTAATACAAATTAATGCTAAAATGTAAGTAAGTCGTGTGTCTCCAATCTTCGGATCTTAGTTGCTTGTAAAGGCTTGTCACTGTTCTTCAATGCTCATCAATATTCGTCAATGAACATCAACGTTCATCTACACAAAAAAATTCAGAAAAAACATCAGTACATTTTATGAAACATAAAATATACTTATTGTTGTCAACTCTTTATCATTCTATATGCATATGCTAACTTACTTATGGACATGCATTTATGTATTCAACACCCATTCATATTCATGTTAACACACATTCTCATGTACATGCTAACACATTCTCATACACTAATAAACTTTCATATTCATGCTAATACACATTCTCATACTCATACTAACACACGCACGCATGCATGTGCTAACACAAACTTTCATATGCATAGACACTTTGATATGCTAACACATTCTCATACTCATACTAACACACACTTTCATAAACTCATATATGCATGCTAACACACATTCTTAAACTTATACACATGCTAACACACATCGTCTTATGCATGTTAACACTCACTGATACGCATGCATTAACTCTATACTCATGCATATGCTCACACACCTCCTCATGCATGCTAACTTACTTGCATATGCATGCATCTAATATCATGCATTCTCATGTATGTACACATACTATACACATTCGTACCTCTCTTACATGCATATATACATCTTATATCCATACTCATGCATTCTCACATCACTCATATGCATATGCACATATCACTTATATACATGCTAACATCTCACATGCATACACCTCACATGCATATGCACTTACATATACATGCATGCATTCATAGACTATACTTACATATATGCATATGCATATTTTATCACATTCATGCACGCATTCTTATGCACTCATGCATTCATTTATGCTCATGCATATGCATACATTATCACGCTTAGGCATATGCATGCTCACACATTCTCATATACTCTTGCCCATGCATAAATTTCAACACATATACATACTCATACATGTCCTGAAGACACATTTACATATGCATTCACATATAAAACTCTTACACTAGCAAAATAATTTAAACTAAATGCCATTAGCTATTGAATGTAATTAATTTTTTTTAAGTAACTAACTAAATTAGCATTCATATTATTAATTATATATTTTCTAACTATTAACTAATATCCTTTGATTTAAATTACAATACAAACAAAAATCGAGGTAAGATAACCACACATCTCTCTCTCTCTCTCAACTCCCTTCTATGCTACGTCTTCTTTTTTCCATCCGTCAGTTCTATTGCGTGTACATTTTAGTCATCAGCAGCCTCTCTGTCTTCAACCTTTCTCTCTCTTGCATGAGTAGCACAAAAAGGAGAAGAAAATGACAAGACACTACAAGAAATAGGGGGGCTGTAGCGATGCCCCCAAATTGAAAAAAAAAAAATGCACACCGTCGCTTATGCGATGCTAGCGTCGCATAAGCTACGATGCTGTTTTTCGATTATTTTTTTTAACGGGCATTCGTCGCATAAGCGATGCCAGCGTCGCTTATGCGACGCTAAATGTGTGTCGCAAATAGATTCGCTAACTAGTGACGTTATTTGGGACATTGGCAAACTGGATAGCCTCGCATATGCGACATCCTGTGTTCCAGAGTGTCGCATAAGCGACGCTCTGGAATGTAAAAAAAAAATTGATTTCTCCCGACACATTTGTGCCGGGATCTGGATGTGAGAGCTAGTGAACGAGAGAGAGAGAGAGAGAGAGAGAGAGAGAGAGAGAGAGAGAGAGAGAGAGAGAGAGAGAGAGAGAGAGAGAGAGAGAGAGACACTCATCGTTGAAGCTAGGTATGCACACACACACACACTTACACACACATACATATGCATACACACACACATATACACACATAGACACTCACACACATACACACACATATACACACATACACACATAATGTTGCATACACACACATATACATGCATACACACACATATACATGCACACACACATATGCATACACACACATATGCATACATAATGCACATGTAGACATAGACATACATAATGCATACACATGCACACACATATACACATACACATATACACACATACACACATACACACATACACACACACATACACACACACATACAAACACATACACATACATATATGCATACACACACATAGAGACACATGCATACACAACACATACATGCATACATATGCATACATAATGCATATGCATATGCATACATACATACATACTTACATGCATACACACACATATGCATACATAATGCACATGCATACATACACATACATAATGCATATGCATACATAATGCACGTGCATACATACACATACATAATGCATACACACATATATGCATACATAATGCATACATAATGCATACATAATGCATACATAATGCATACATAATGCATACATAATGCATACACACACATACACACACATATGCATACATACATGCATACACATACACACACAGACACATACACACACATAGACACATACACACACATAAATATATACATAGGCATAGACACACACACATACACATAGAAACACACACACATACACACACATATACACGCACATATACACACACATACACACATAATGATGCATTTGCACACATACACATGCATACACACATACACACACATATACACACACATACACACATACACACATATGCACACATATATGCATACACACACATAGAGAGACATACACACACATACACATACATGCATACATATGCATACATAATGCATATGCATACATACATACTTACATGCATACATAATGCACATGCATATATACATATACATAATGCATACATACAGATATGCATACATAATGCATACACACACATATGTATACATACATGCATACACATACACATATAGACACATACACACACATAGACACATACACACACATAAACACATACACACTCATAGACGTGTAGCGACACATACACATAGACACACACACATGTACACACACATACACACATAGACACATACACACATAATGATGCATACACACACATACACATGCATACACACATACACACACACATACACGCACATACATACACACACACATGCATACATACACATACTTAATGCATACAGACATACATATGTACATGTATATATATTAATTTCTAACCCATTTTGTTTTATATGTTAGGTATTATGGATCTTAGTAGAGAGAGAAAGGCGAGACTCACTCTCATAAAAAGTCTTATGAGAGCAAGAGTTCTGTCTGATACTCTAGGGGCCATCATGTGTGATTACTCAGAGATGTCTAGTGATGATCTGGACTCTATGATCCAGATGCTTACCCAGCGATCAGAGGAGGGCTCTTCAGTGGCTCCACATGCAGGAAGACAGCTATCTGGTCATAGGTATGTTTTTTTTTCATAAACTTTTTTAATGATATTATAACACATATTTTTATTTATTTTTATCTATCTATTTTCAGGACACCTATACCATCTCCAGATCATGATAGCAGAGCAGAGTTGCCTATGAGGACATGCATAGGCACCTTAGGACCAGAGTGCGATGTAGAGCTAGAGCGGAACATTGTGTACATAGGGAATGGATTGGATTTCAAGAGAAGAATGTGGGCATTATGCAACTCTTCCGTGCGCCTTGTCCACTTATTGTGGAGGTAAGAATAAATTTTACATATAAATTGAAATAAATATCTTATGTTTTATTTATATTATTTTTTTAATTTTTGTAGTGAGCATGATGAGAGGGATAAAAAATACGTACTTAGTTCACTTGAGATAGAGTTTGGGACAGGATGGTCACATAAGTGGTGTCTAAAAGAGATGCGGACACTTATGGCTCATCATCGCGATAATGCATGCTATGCACTGCTTTTATGTATGTATATATATATATATATATATATATATATATATATATATATATATATATATATATATATATATATATATATATATATATATATATATATATATATATATATATATATATATATATATATATATATATATATATATATATATGTGTGTGTGTGTGTGTGTGTGTGTGTGTGTGTGTGGATATGAGTATATGTGCTTATGTATGTATGTATGTATATGAGAGAGAGAGAGAGAAAAGAGTGAGACTAGAGGTACAAATACACGCATACACACATATACATCATACGTGCACATTTACACACATACATGCACAATTATACATACACACATACATGCACATTTTCACACACACATACACATGCATGTAGTTACACACATATAATGAATAGACATAGACACATACACATACTCACATACATGTACACATACTCACATACACATACACATACACATGCATAATCATATGTACACACACATAGACTCATATAAAAATATTTACATGCATATATACGTATACACATGCATATATACACACACACAACACATGCATATGCACATATAGATACACATACATACACAACACATGCGTATGCATAAATAAATAAATAAATCCTATTTCAAAAATCCTAAATTGAAAACAATAATTTCAATATTAGGGTTTTAAAACCTCTAATTTAAAAACTCTAATTCAACCTTTTAGCCATATGTTTGAAGTATATGTACACATTGCATCTATTCCTCCGACGTCCTACAAGAGAGATGTCTCTCCTCCGAACCTTATGCCTCTATATATAGCTACTCGAATCAACCAGGATCATAATATATATAAAGATATATACACATCATGTAGATACACATACGTAAATATAAAATGGAGTAGATATATTATGCATCACACATACATGCCTAAATGCACACATAAATATATATACACATGCATACATAGTTACATGTACACATTTACACATAGACACATATACATATATACATGTACACGTCACATATACATGCCTACATGCACACATAAACATATATATACATGCATACATATTTACACATAGACACATATACATATATACTGTACACAATTATAAACAGTTGCATATATGACATGAATACATGAATATTTTACATAAATGCATATGCATATATACACATATGCATACTGGCACATGTATAAATATATCACACACATGCAAACACATACATATACATGAAATACATATATATGCATACTAACATATGTATACATATAATACACATGAATACACACACATATGCATACATACATGATAAAAATTTGCTCCTCGAAGATAAATCTATATATAAAATAATTAGGCATACTCCCGAGCTTCATGTTCCAACTTAAAAGAACATGTTTTCATCTCTCTAGTAGGATTCATCGTTATTCAAGTTAATAAAAGAATATATTATCTGATATCCATTCAGAAGCTTCAAGTTATTGATCGATAACTAGAGTAGAATTTACTATCTAATCTGCTCATATGTTTTCATTATTGCCATCATTTTGGTAAGACATCAATATAGTCTCATCTTCATTATCCTTATTGATTTCATTTATTTCTTCTATTGTTAAATCTATGTTCTCATGAATCACACCATCTATTGATGGATTAATATCTATTTTTGGTAATTCCTCTTCCTCATCAGTAGAACCAGCATGTAGAGAATTATCCTCTTCATCCAAAAGATTAGTATCATTATCACGTATAATGATTCTAATTTCTCTTTCAGATGTTGATGTATCAGTATCTGATGTTGAATCATCAAGAGGACTTTCTTTGATCTCTCAAACAATAAACTGTTCAAACGATGACCTACCTCTAGGTTGAACATGAATGACTTGCCACCAAGGACGAGCATCTAGGTTTTTATAAAAAAATGCTTGTTCAATATGCCTAGGAAGAATATATGGTTCTTTAGTAGTTCACATTACCTTGGAAGAATCAATTGCCCAAAACCCATATAATTCCTTTCGTAATGTGGAATTACTACCTTTATACTCGGCTCGAAACCAGTCAACCTTCAAAATGACCTATCAAAATATGTAAAAACAAAAACCCATTATTAGGTGCTAAAAAAAATAACTAACTCTATCATAAAAAATATAAACTTTTTTCTACCTGTTTGAATGTACGAAATGAAATTTCGTTGATACCAACAATAGTTCCTACGTAACCAAGTTGGCCATCTATAAGGTTGGTGTCTTTTGAGATAGCACGTGATAGTTGCTTGAAAGAAGAAACAATACTAGAATCCTCTGTTTGATTTTAATATGCTATTCAAAAGCCCACATATTAGTGAACATTCGAGCCTACAAAATAAATTCAATTAGTAAATAGAAACTAATATACATATATGAAAAAATAAAATATTATTTTAATAAAACTACCTTTCATTCACAACCTATCATTAACTCTCTTTGCTCATCTGAGATTTCTTCATTATTTGCGTTGGTGTTGCAAATGACTATATAGCCAATCCGTGAAAGAAGATATATTTGTAATCTCATTATTATCGAGATTACGTCTATATCTTTTGTTTTTTCGCCTTTTACTTTGGAGATTTTGAAGTTCCTCATTCTCGCTAAGGAATGCTTGCATGCATTCGCTATTATATGCTACAAAAGTAGAAACATCATTTTTTTCTTGAAATGTAAATAAGAATGGAACTCCCTTACCTGATATTACCTCATCTGTTATTTTTGAAGAAGAATCATTGGTCCATGCACGTGGAGCTTCTTCATGAACTCTTTCAAGGTACTCACTAATGTAATACATGCACTCTTCAAGCATCCAACCCTTTGCCATGGATCCTTCTGGTTTCGCTCTTTGTCGCACATAACCTTTTAATATTCCCATAAATTTCTCGACCCAAAACATCCATCGGGTGTTGACAACACCTGCAATCTCTATTTCATCTACAAGATGGACTAACAAATGCACCTGAATATCAAAAAATGAAGTAGGAAGTTCTTTCTCCATCAAACATAGTAGCTCTTTGCATTCACGTTTTTTTTGTGGGATCGAGTTTTTGTCAATTTCTTTGGATGTAATCCACCTATACATATCATAAAAACAATTATAAAGAAGTTAAATAAAAAATAAAAGATATCCAATATTCATACATATTAAATATAAAAGTATCATAATTACCTTATAAGTGATCCAAGAGGATAGATCACATCTCGTACTCCTTTCAATGTACATCCATCGATAGCCAAAGGTAAAATATGTTTCAAAAAGTTATGCGAATCATGCGTTTTTAACCTAGATAAGCTCTTATCATCCATACTAAACATGTTTTGAAAAGATGCTCCATATCCTGTAGGAGTCTTAATCAATTGAATTCTATTGTTGATAGTCTGTATCTCTTTTGTTGTAAGTACCCAAGGAGCAGGTGCATAAGTCGTTTCTTGTCGATGTCTATCAAAAACTGGCCATAACTTTGGTTTGGATTTTTGACCTTTCAAATCATTCCTTGATGCTATGGTATCTTTTAGTCCAAGAAGATGCTGCCATAGTGAATAACCAATATTTTGAATACATGGATAGGATCAAGAAGATGACATACTTTTAACTCTCTCCAATACTCCAAAGAATACCATATTGATATGTTCTCTGTGAGTGCCAATTTTCCTTTACCTCTCTTCACATACACATTATGTGAATCATCACTGAAGATTTCTGATTCTCGATCTATCAGAGGTCCATCTGTCCATTTTTTTATACCAATCCATAGGCGTCATAGGTTTTGGACACTCACCTGTTTCAAGATTTCCATTAAAATGTATCGCTTCTCTTTTAGATCTTAATGGATGATCAACAGGCAAGAATCGTCGATGTCGAAGATAAATATTTTTGTTGAGATTCTTACTATAGATTGATCTCAACCAATCACCACAATATGGACAAGCTTAATAAACCTTAGTAGATATTCGTGCATCATGAAAATGATAAAGATAAATATTTTTGTTGAGATTCTTACTATAGATTGATCTCAACCAATCACCACAATATGGACAAGCTTAATAAACCTTAGTAGATATTCCTGCATCATGAAAATGATAAAAATATAAATTACATTAAATCATATTTATTTACATTCATATTGAATAAAAAAATTACATCAATACCTGAACAAAGAACATATCCTTGAAAATTGTGAATAGTCCAAGCCACAATACCACGAACCTTAATATGCCTTTCATTGATGCTTTTCGATACATCAATGGCATTAATACCTCTCCATAACTCTTGGAGATCGTCAATGAGAGGAGCAAGATATATATTCATATCTTTAACTTGTCTTTTGCCTAGGATTAAAAGTGAAAGCATTAAATGTTCCTTTTTAATGCTAAGATATGGCAGAAGATTGTAGATTATGACTACCACTAGCCATGTTGACCATTGACTGGATTTGATGGAGAATGGATTAACCCCATCTAATGCAACTCCTAACTTTAGATTATGTGGATTTTGTGCAAATTCAGGCCATGTAGAATCAATATGCTGAAAAGCAACACTATCATGAGGAATTCTGATTATTCCATCAGTACTTTTGTGATCATGTCCCCAAGTCAAAAGCTTTGATAATTCTGGGCTTTGAAACATATTTCTAATCCGCGGAGCCAATGGAAAATGTTTCAATACCTTTTCTGGGATTTTACCTTCTTTGCCCTTATATCAAGCAGATTGACATTTGGGACGTGTCAAAGAGTCTGCATATTCACCTCTATATAAAATACAATCGTTAGGACATGCATGTATACATTGATAATCTATACCAAGATTGTTGATTATCTTCTTCATTTCATCATGTGAGGTAGGAAGAATATTCTGACTTGGTAAAAACTTTTCAGATAATAACCTATAAGTTCATCAAAAAAATATATATTAAAAAAAGTAAATAAACAAATATACATATATATATGCATATAATTTTATATATGTGTATGCTTATGTGCATCTTTCAAAATATTCATGAAAAATTTGATTGTTTTGGATGGCAGCATACGATTGTTTGTTTTGGAGGATATGAAGTATGTACCTTCATTGAATTTTTTGTCGATTCTATCATATGTTCAGTTTGAAACTGTGAGAAGCGGGTTTATAATTGCTATTCAAAGAATTTGGCATTGTTTATAGGCCATACGATGGTGACCTGCATGAATCGCATGCACAGAGGTCACTCAAGATAGAGCAACCTGATTATAATGGACTAGTGCCAATAGGATTCCTCGGGTAGGCAGTAAACCTTTTGAATGTCAATGATGAGCATCTGAACTTTAGGATACAAAGTGGAAATCATGGTGGCTTGAGAGGATCACTTTTATACAGCTTGTTCAAAGAACTTCAGGTCATAAACCTGAAGTTCTTTGAACAAGCTGTATAAAAGTGATCCTCTCAAGCCACCATGATTTCCACTTTGTATCCTAAAGTTCAGATGCTCATCATTGACATTCAAGAGGTTTACTACATACCCCAGGAATCGTGCTGGCACTAGTCCATTATAATCAGGTTGCTCTATCTTGAGTAACCTTTGTGCATGCGATTCATCGAGGTCACCATTGTATGGCCTATAAACAGTGACAAATTCTTTGAATAGCAATTATAAACCTGCTTCTCACACTTTCAAACTGAACATATGATAGAATTAACAAATCATTCAATGAAGGTACATACTTCATATCCTCCAAAACAAACAATCGTATCCTCCCATCCAAAGAATCAAATCTTTCGCGAATATTTTGAAAGATGCATTAATAGTTTTAAAAGATGCGTGGACAAAAAGTGTCCATTCAATTCAATTTCTTGTTCTTATCTTATCTAAATTAAGAATAAAAACCTGCATTGAATGGATACTTTTTGTTCGCCCATCCTTTAAAATTATTTTTCCATCCTTCAAAATCTTCAAGATAAATTTGCTCCTCCCATCTTACATGCGGCTTAATACCTTCCTTGGTAACTGCTATTTAATATTTGTATAATTAGCAGCACAGGTATTAGGTCGACTAAAATAGGAGAAACATATGTGTCAAGAAGATTCTAAAGGTTTGGTGGACACTTATAAAGGGTAGATGGACAAAACATCTTCATTCGATACAGGTATGTATAATTTGACCTTACTCTCATAACATGTGTATGTGTGTATATGTGTGTGTATGTTTATATGTGTGTATGCATTCATGTATATTATGTGTATGTTTATATATATATATATATATATATATATATATATATATATATATATATGTATATATATATATATATATATATATATATATATATATATATATACATACATATATATATATATATATATATATATATATATATATATATATATATATATATATATATATATATATATATATATATATATATATATATATATATATATATATGTGTGTGTGTGTGTGTGTGTGTGTGTGTGTGTGGATATATATATAAATAGAAAGAAAATTGAAAATTATACCTTAATAGTGTCGAAATAGATACATTACTCCATCCAAAATGATTTTGAAGATTGAGAATAAGTAAGCTCGCACTTAGTCATGTCAAACGACTTCCTTCATATACATGCTTTAGACATTCCTCTCGAAGATATTTCTCATTTTTAGAAACATCAATGCTCTCACTGTCATTTTGATACCAATCCTCAATAAAATCTGTCATGCCATCATCTTCATCATTGTCACACAAATCTTGTGCTTTATCGTCTTTTGAATATAGATCTTTCAACCTTGCATATTCCACAAGATTACTTTTGCGTAGCCTCCTCATAGAAGCTTCTGATAAATGAGGTCTTACTGGCAATTGTGAATGGTGTGGAGGAATATCATCAACATCATACGTTGGAATCTACACATATAAATAAATTTCATTAGTATTCCATAAATGAATAAAAAGTAAACTTTAAATATAAAATTAAGTATATAAGTTATTAAATATGGATAGAAAATTTTTATTCTCTCTAGCTAAAAGGTGCTCTTGGAGGTCTACGCCATCCATAATTCACTAATAGTTCATCACTGGCATGTAATGTAGTAATAGCATTGACAACTATCTATCTTGATACATCTCTACTCATGTATGGTGATTCATGACTATTTTCACGCTCCTCAAATGTGCAATTAGTCCTTGAACTATTATGTAACCCTCGACTACTATTTATTAAACTTGCTATATTTCCATGTGTGTAAGGTCTTCCATCAATATATAATCTTTTATTTTCTGCATGTAAAATCTTTCTACTGGTAAGGGATGCTGCGTTCAAGCATATTCCATAAGTACTTATGCTTTGAACATAACGTCAAAGTCGATGCAAATCTCCCCATCCATATATAGGACCATAAAATGACATAAGAGTGACTTCAGAGTTCAGAGGCACATACAAATCCTCTACAATAAAGAGACCATGACCAGCATTAGTAATAGTGGATGGAGAAATCATATAGCAATTACCCCAAAAGTTGAAAACCTCTCCATCTAAAGGAAGTGGTCCTCTATTCCATCCTCCATATCTTCTTCTATCATATGTTTGTACTAAAGAACGATCACGAGCTGGCAATGGATAATCTCCAGCCGTTTCATTCTCTAAACTAGGAGGCAGAGGATTTCTAAAAACCTCTGCTTGTAATTGATGAACAGCAAGTCCATGACATGTACGAGGTATATTAGCATTATGAGAAAATTTATCATCATCATCATCATCATCGAGCAAGTATTCCTGTATATCAATAGTAATTTGATTTGTATATGGTTTTTAAATAAAATAATGACATTAATATATATAAAGAATACATACCCAAGCATTATCATGTTGATCAGGTGATGGTGCACGCTCAAAAGTACCATACTCTGCCTCATGTTCAATACATTCTAATCGTGGTCTTCGATATGTGCCATAACAAGAGTTACACCAACATATAATATGCTCTTGATAGTAAAATTCATCATAATTCCTATCAGAGGACACATGTGAAGTTGTTGCATGGGTAGGAGGTGGTGGAGTACCCTCTGATTGATCAAAATTTGCACATAACAAGAAACAAAAAAAAATATATAAATTATGTATCCATCAAATATATTTAAAATCAAATGTTTGAATACTTATAGTATATAGTCGTTGCACGATGAGGAGATGGTGGTGGAGTTCCATCTGATTGATCAGAATCTACAGATAATGGTATTTGATATTAATAATCTGATTATCTACATACACAAAAAATTCACATATACATATTTACACATACACACATATTCAGATATACACATTTACACATACACACATAATCACATATACACAACTACACATTATTGTGGGATAAATGCATGTATTTTTCATGAACAAGTGTATATGCATGCATGTGTGTGTACGCATATATGTGGATATGTATATGTGTGTTTATGTTATATGTATGTATATGTGTATATGTATACATATATGTATGCATATATGTTTGCATGTATATGTATATGTGGGTATGTGTATGTGTATGTGTGTGTATATATGTGTATGTATGATTCTTTTTTATGTTTGAGATTAAATTAATAGGAGATAATGTATGGTGGAAAAAAATAAGAGGCAACCTAACATACCACCTGAGACGTTGCAGGTTTTTCGTAGATAGCTACGTCTTAACGAGTCATTTCCTCAGCAGAAGGTACACAAATTAATAGTTTATATTTATAATTTTTATATATTTTAGTACATTTAATTTATGTATTTTTTTCTTAAATAAACAGGCTGCTTCAAAGAAGAGAGTGGAGTCGGGCCACACATCACACCTAAGCCAAATGGGCCATAATGGTTTTGTAGCTACATTTGTAAGTATATGTGTTATTGTCAGTATATTTTTTATTTTTGTTAAAATGCAAGAAACTAATCTTTTTTATTTGTTTCAATGCAGCGAAAGGATTATGGCCGATATCCTACGAAACATGAGATCGAGTATGCTACACATTTTGGATATCGGCCTTTGAGCAAGTATATGCAAGATCATCCTGATGCCTTTGTGAGGTGGAATATTATGGAGAGACAGATATGGATGAGGTGGAGAGACAGACACAGGAGGGACGATCTTGATCGTTAGAGGGTGATCATGACGATGAGGATGAGGATGATCAGGATGATCATGATGCTACTGATGATGTTGATGATCATGATCATGATGATGATGATTAGGATTCTAGTTGATTATGACATTGGATTATATGTATTAACATTGATATATATATATATATATATATATTATCTATATATTTTTCACTTTAGTTATGTTTTAAATTGTGTGTATGGTATTAAGTAATGAAGAGTTTTGTTCTATTGATTTTTATTATTGTTTATATTAAGCATGTGTTTTAGTACTTTAATTATGTAATTCATTCATATGTGTGTACCTAAGTGTATATGTATGTGTGTGTATATGTATGTGTGTGTATATGTATGTATGTGCATGTGTATGTGTGTGTATATGTATGTATGTGCATGTGCATGTGTAAGTGTATATGTGTGTATGAGTATGTGCATGTGCATGTGCATGTGTATCTGTGTGCATATGTATGTGCATGTATATGTGTAACTCTATGTGTATATGTGTGTGTGTGCATGTATATGTGTATATGTAGGTATGTGCATGTGTGTGTGCATGTGTATATGTGTGTGCATGTATGTGCATATATATGTCTATATATGTGTATATATGTGTATATATGTGTATAATGTATGTATATGCATGTGTAAATCTATGAAACATGCATGTGTATGTGGATGCATTTCCATTTTCATCCATGTGCATGCATGTGGATGTGCATATACATGTATTTACGTATATATTAATGTGTGTATTTGTATATATATAAATATGCAATAATGCATGCATGTAAGTCTTTTTATGTGGTTGTAGAAATGTTTGTGCATATGCATGTGTATAAGTGTGTATGTCTAAGTGTATGTGCACATGTATCTATGTGTATATATGTGTGTGTATGTGCATGTGTATATCTGTATATATGTGAAAGTGCATCTTCATCATGTATAAGTATATAAGTGAATATCAATAAGTGTGAGTATGCTATCTAATGAAAATAACACAATTCATATGATATACAAAGAATTGAAATTGTACTTACAATAGTTAGCCATACTTTTTGCTTGGTTAGCTTCTTGATTAACCTGCAATAAAGAGAGAAAGAAGAGAGAGAGAGAGAGAGAGAGAGAGAGAGAGAGAATTCAAAGGGAGAAAGATGTAGAAAGAGAGAAATAGATACAGAGGGAGACAATAAGAGAGAGCTCAGGCAAAACAACAATTCTGCATATACTAAGCGCAACGCAATTGGTAATGTTTTAGAGCTTTTTGATCGTTTGGCTCATCATTTGGCTCATCGTTTTATGGACGGTGCACACTCGACGCTCATTGCGACTCGTTTTGCAATTTTATAGCAACAAAATTGTGTCACCTTAACCGTTGCTATGCGCCCGTATTCCTTGTAGTGAGAGGAAAGAAAAAAGAAAGGAGCAAAGTACCTGCAGAAATCATTAGAAAATAAAAGAGTACACACACACACACACACACACATATATATATATATATACATACTATGTGCACACATTCACCTTTTCATCCACACCTCACTTTAGCACACTCACATACACCATTCCTTTATCCAATTTAGTTGCATAACTCATCTACAACATACTTTCAATCTACTTTCACTCACACCATAGTTTCATATTCACTTTAATTGCAAAACTCCTATGCACCACACTTTTACTTACACACACATATACCACTCATTATTCATTTCTTTTTATTTTTCATTTTATTCTATTTCTTTTGTTTTTTATTTTTATAATTCTTAAATATAATTAATTTAGGTTATAGAGATAACCAATCTTGAAGTCGACTTTTTAATTTTCCTCTTTTCAATTCAATGGATGAAATTGTTCCTACAACGTCATGCCTATCCCTTGGATCTTCCAAGTCTAAGAGTAGAGGTACATTCCCTCCTACATGATTTGAGTAACTTGTGTCTATATAGAATATATGTTCATGTATTTTACCTTGCTTCATGGTCCTCTTCATGAGAAGTAATGAGTCCTCTTGAGTTTGATCATCTCCAAAGTTGTTGTCGCCTCTCTTGCCTCTGTATCCTCCTTGAAAATAATTATTTTTGTATGAGTTATTGTTGTTGTTGAGTCTTCCTCTTAAGCTTCCATAGATTCCTCTTTTGTAACCTCTTCCTCTTTGGTTTCTAGGAATTCTGAATTAGTTCTCAGTCTTGTGATTAGTGTAGCTACATATGGTTCATGGAAAAGAGCTTTGGGATCTTGCCCTTGTCTTCCTCCTCTACATCTTCCTCTTGAACCTCTACCTCTACCTGCAAAGTTTGCTTGAGAGGTACTACCTTCATCATCAGACTTTTTACCTTTGCCTTTCCTATCTTTATTCTTTTTTTTTGTATCTGTATATAGCATAGAGGATTGGTTACCTTTTCAGTTGTCTCCATTCTTCATAAGCTTTTCCTCCTATGTGAACAATTGTCCCATGCGCGTGTTGAAATCAAGGACCTGCATGTCCATGTAAACGACCATGGCTATGGTGAAAGCTTCCCATGTGTCATCTACCATTATTCCATTGATCACTTTCCTTAGTATTTGCTCTTCATCAATGAATTATCCAATGCTCCCAAGTTGATGTGATAGGTCCTTCATCTTGGTCGCAAAATGAGTCTCACTTTGCTTGGGCATATTCTTGAGTGTGGTGAACTCCATCCATAGTTGATTCTTCCTATCCTATGTACTTGATGAAAAGAATGCTCCAAGAGAATTCCAAGTCTTTTGTGAATTCTTGGAAATCTTGATGCATGGAAGTAAAAAAATCAAAGATTGAGTTAAGAATGTAGGACCTAGCTAGATCATCCTTTGAGAAACATGTGGTTAACCTCTATTGTTCTACTTTAGTTGGTTGTCCTTTGCTTTTGACGATTGGCATCATCTCATTTCCAGAAATGTAGCCATAGAGGTTTCTCCCTTGAAAATAAGCTTTCCATTCTAAGTGACCTAGCTGAGTAATGACCTTGATACAATTTATCTATGGATGAAGGAAAACCATGTCCCATGTTGATTTGTTGTTGCTCTCAAACCACTATGCTGAGATGGATGGATAGGTTATAGAAAGGAGTTGGTGTTGCAGAAACCTGCTCTACACCTACAAAGTTAGCTCAAGGGATGATTAGTAGATTCCTTTGGATTCACATTAATGCATTTAAAACCACCAAGTGCTTTAAAACATCATTCCTAAAATTTTACACCAAAGCAGATAACTTGCATATGCAAGGGATGTGAAAAAACCATCTATTTTGGGAATGTAGGTGCTTAGTGTTCTGCCTAGAGCGCACAAACTCATACGAATTGACAAGAGAGCTTTTTCACACATTTAATTGGAGAGTATTCCTAGATAAGGCAAGTTATTTCATGAATTTGGAGGCACCATACACTGAGAAATCAATCTAGCAAGTCACGGGGTCACTTGACATTTCACAAACTTGAAGGTGTGCAAACATAATCACGTTCCTTACTTTATATCTCAAGATTGGCTAGACCATGATTAATGAAACTTGATATGCAGATAGTAGAAACTTAAATCTAACTTTACAAAGTTAAACTAGTGCAATTAAATGAGAACACATAAAGTAATCATTTTTGCAAAATCACTAAGATGATAAAGATGCAACAACGAATAGTAGAGAGAAATATGCTTGAAGAAATTTATCAGAATGTATATGCTAATGAGCATATGATACAAGGGAAGTGTAGTGGACTACTCACACATGAGGTGAGCTGAATGTATGCTCAATAATGTCGCTTGGTAACTCTCACAATGGCTCATTCTTAACGGATGACTAAATGCATCTGTATTTATACTCACCAAGTGATCTTGAATTTGAGTTTTTCCTCACCTAAAGTGTTGCTGAACTTTAGGGAAATTTTGAATTGCTTCTCCCTACCTAATAAGTCCTAGGTTCAACTCCTGAATTCAAGAGATTCTTCACTCTTTTGGGTTTTACATTTATCCAAGGTGAATACAATGAAATTACTAAGTGGGTGTTCATATATGTGAACCTCCATGTGAGGTGGACAAGTTAATGTGTAGTCCTAAGATAATAGCCAAGTACTTAGGCTTGCTATTTGCACCAAGCTTATATATGATATCCAACCATTGTCCTACATAATGTCAAATCCTACACTTGGACACATCTATGTTATTGGCTTGATACTCCATCTACTTTAATTGTGTAGAATCTAGTCACATTTAGCAAAGTAGTGGATAAAAGATTTGATGAAGGAAAATGAGTTCTTGACCCAAAAGTGAATGTGTTGGAAGACAACGTGCTAGGTTGAGCATATGTCCCTCCATGATAGGTCATTGCTATGCATCACTTAGAATTGACACTTTACATGGACTTGGAAGAAGCTGGTGCAAGGAATAGAAATTTAATGATTCAATGCAAGAGAATATTTTCCAAGCTTCAAAAGTTCTCGTAGAGAAGAAAGCTCGCCAAAAGAGTTTTAATCTCTACAAAGTAGAGATATCCTCTTTTGAAGACCAAGTAATTTAACTAATTGATATTCTTAGGTTTTCCCTAGCTAAAATTTATAGTCTACGCGAATTGAAGAAACACCTAAGGCCAAGCAATTTGTTCAAGAAAGAAGTTTTATTTTAGAGCAAAAGGAATAGCACATAGCTAAAGAGGTACAAAAGGTGTTAGAATTGTAGAAGACAATTTCAAAGAAAGATATCAATTTGGTTAAAAAATAAGAAAAATATGAGAAACTTTAGAGTCAATTTACAAAAGCAGCAAAGGCTAACACAATTTCCTTGATGTTTTATCTATGGACTATGCTAAAGAAAACGTAAGAGAGGCATCCTACAAGGGCCATCTGTAAGATTGTGGTCAAAATACAAATTCTACATGGTATTGTATGCATTGATTGGGTAAAGCCCAAGCTTTTTCTTATTAGTTATAATAATATGTAAAAATCAAAATAAACACTTCACCAAATGGCTCTCCAAGTGCATAAATGAGATTGCATTCCAATCCCCACTTTTTGAAAGGTTTGAGAACAAGTACATGTTGGGGAGGAAACATATGCAAATCTCAAGGTTTACATATTTGTAAGGATCACATTGAATGAGAAATTCTCGTACATCTTTATGTAGATTAGGCCATCGAACACCACTCTTCAATATTTCTAGAGTTGTGAGACTGGCTCCACCATGACCACTATAGAGTTTGGAATGAGATTCTATAATCATTGGATCCAATTCATATGGGGTAAGGCATTGGACCATGTCTCCACTAAGATCCTTATAATACATTTTAGTCCAAACTAATTGAGAACTACCTACTCAAAAGAGCAAGCTTGTTGTAGTTCTTTGACCATACATGATTCCAAGGAACACCTATGGTGAGAAGATAAAACATTTCACCATACGGCATTGGCTTACTTAAACCAGATTCCATTTTCTCCAGAATATGGAACATCTCTGCATCACAAAAAGAATTATCAAAACCATTTGGAGATTCATCTAAATCAATGTCGAATAAGAAAATGACTACTACAAGTGAAGAAATAGGTTGACGGACCACATCACAAAAAAAAATTTATGTGGAAGTTCCAACATGTGAGTTTACTCACAAAGTTTTGATGTTTAACCAAATATAGTAAGGTAGAATGGTCCACATGAAAAGTGAATTGAAAGCCACACAATTAATTGAAAAAAATATTGATAGAATAAATCAGTCCCAAACATTCCCATTTGATAACTAAGTAATTCTTTTTAGTATTAGTGATTTGGTAGCCTTGAAAAGGTTTTATAGTGGTTTGGATCAATTCCAACCATCAATCCTAGCCATGGTGTGACATACGGGGTGTTTTATGTGTAATCAATTGATCGATGCTTATCTTCGGATGGCAACATTGTCAATCGTGGAAGTAGGAACTCCAATATAAAATTCGTGTATGCATTCATGTTCTTATTAGCATATTGCATCATCAAAATGGTTTGCATTGACATATTTGAACTCTTTTGTGGTGGTTCATTGTTACTTGAACTTTCATTCATCTCCATCAAAGCTTTAACAAAATGTAAATGTCAATAGTTATAATCTTTAGATGTTTGACTAATGGCTAATGCAAAGTAAGATGATATGATAATGTTGTTGATCTAGCAATTGCTTCTACGGAAGAAAATGCTTCTTGTTCAAATATGAAAAATAAATGGTATGCTCGTAAATAGAAGAAAACTTCAAACCACATCACCTAAGGATAAAGATGTTTTCATGGATATTTCACACCAGATTAAAACTATTGAAAAGGTTATATGGCTACGTGCATTAATTCAAAGCATTGGTGATATCCATGATGTTGTGCACTAGATGCTTTAGGTGTCATTAGGTGAGCTATTGTTGGAGAGAGAGAGAGAGAGAGAGAGGGGTCGTGATGGAGATGAGCAAAGGGTTGGATTGGGCGCTTGGGGGTGCATTGTCGACTCTGTTGAGTGATGTTTTCATGCTTGGTGCCTTTCCTAGGGATAGTTTCTCGAGCCCTACCTGCACTTTAGGGGAAACACATGGAAGAGATAGTAGGATCCCAAGAATGAAACATTGGAGGGGTAAGAGCGGAAGTCACTTTCGGCAAGAGGAATTCAGAAACTAAAGAGGAACTACCACTAAATGTCACACTTGATGCCAAGGATAAACTAGAAACCTCAATAATCAAATACTCATCAACAGTGCTGCCATCCATAGGTGATACACAATGTGTGCGGTAGATTCCTAATACAATACTAAATGAAATCAAAGTAGAGGATCCTTGAAACAAATCACGATCATATAAAACTCTACTGAAGTGCAGATGGGAAAAAGTATCAACTCTACTATAGTGTGGAAGGAAAAAATGCGTGCTCAATCTTCTTAGCTACAAGGGGGAAAAGAACCTTCTCTACTCCCCACTTCTCTTTGAATCTTTGGGTTTTTTTGAAAACTCATTGGGAAAGATCCAATGAAGAATTGAAGCCGAATCTATAAGCTAAAAATAAAAGCCCAAGTTATTTTTTTATAGAGGTGAACATATGCACCTTTTCGTTTCTTCTTTCTTTCTTTTTTCCTTCTACTCTTGTCTCTTCAAGATCTAAAATCATCTATTCTATTACGTTCTATTTTTATTTTTTCTTTTTATTTTTTCTATTTTATTTTTCTCATTTTTGTTTCTTATTTTCTTTTTCTGTTCTTTTTCCCTTCTTTTTATTTTTTTTGAGATTAAGGTTTGTTAGATATTCACACAAAGGTTTAAAATTCATACAAGAGTTAATGTTAGGGAAAAATATGTTCCTAATCCTCCTAACTAGGGTTTTTCATTTAGAATTTCTAGGGTTGGTTTGCTATGAATAGGGTTTCCCACATGTAGTCCATAGTTAAGTATACAAAGTAAGGGTTCTTTAAAATGATAGGTTTCTAAAGGCTCAAAGTAAGTTTCCAAGGATTATAAATTTTGGGGTTTCTACGGTACTTAAGATTAAAGGTTACTTGGGTTTCTTGCTTAGTTAGTGTATTAATGAGTAAAGGTTCCTAGGGTTTCTCACATAGTTACGGTTACATATGCATGGATATGTGGGCTTTCCTTGATTATACACATGGGGTTTTTGAAGCTTAAAGAGGGTTAAAAGAAGGTTACATTATCCTAGGTTTTCCCTAGTCAAAACTCACTCAATTGTACAATCGAAATGTTCTTCATCATGCAATCAGTTAAATCAATCAAATACTTGAACAAATGCACTCTTTTCTTCTTGTTGTTGAGAAATCATGAGATCATAGTCAATAAAAGCAAATAAATAAATTTTCCAAGATTCTTGGTACACAATCAACAAGGGATTTCATCTCAACAGCTGGCCCCACTAAACATGCACATCATCGCGATGAGCCAACCAAAAGAATCAAGTAGAAACATTTCAAGATTCTTTGAAAATAATTTTTAATATTGAATTCTATTTTTTATTTTGGAAATTGAAACATCATTTGTATATGCAAATGAAGGTTCTAAGCAAAATAAAGAGCACTTTAAAGTACCTAAGTCATGAAGAAAAAACCGATTCGATCCACATACCACTATTCAAAAAAATATCAAAGTGCCCCTATAGAAATCATTTAGATTTTCTACTAACAATCTTTCATACAGATTCGTTTCAAATTCACTTGTGATTCTATATAAATGTTCTCATGTTTGGTTCCTACACACCTATCAAAAATTACTAATGGCTCCACTATTGCATAGCTCCACGTCGTATAGCCCGCATAGTAAATCTCATGAGTGATTTGGGGACCACATCTAAGTCATGAAAACTAGTTTTTTCTTTTTCTTTTTTTTTTAGTTTTCTTTTTCTTTGCTTTTTTATCTTTGCAATAACAATTAATGTATTTCTTTCTTTATTTATTCTTTTTACTTTCTAACTTTTTTGTTTAAGTGGAAAGGCCCAACCCCTAGTCAGAGATCAAGATATAGAGATATGCACTAGATAGAGTCATGATTTCACTTCGTAAGTGGTTTTAGAGCTTCACACAACCTAAATATATAAAATAAGTCCATATTTCTACTAAGAGATTCAAGTAAGAGTGTCCTATCTAGGTCCTCATAATGGTTATATGGTATCTAATTCTAATCTCTCAAGTGCAAACATCCCTAGTAGCATTTCTGAACATTTCTTATCGCATGATATGCATGAAATAAAAAGTATACATAGAAAAATAATGAAAATGGAGAATGAAATAAAACACACTCACCTGATCTTAGCTTCCTTGAGCAACATCAGCATCATCATCATCTTCTAGTAGTTCTTGACCAGTCTCATATTCTTCTTCATTTCTCTTCTTGAATAACTTCAGTCTCTTCCTTGCAATTAAAGATCTTAAAGGAGTACTATCAAACTCACATAGCTTTATATGTACCCTTATTGAATATAGAAGTCACTACATATAGCCCAAACCATCTCTTTGTTAGTTTCTTTCTCACATTGTACTGAGTATGGGTTGTAAAATCATCATACTAAGTATGGATTGTAATATCATACACCAATACCCACTCATCTATCTCCATCTTAGGTGGCCTAAGTCGGTGAGTTTTTCAAAGAAGATTCTATTTTTCAACCGTTGCTCCTTTATCTTTTGTATCGCTTCTTTTAACGTCTCATTTCCTTGTTTTGAAGTTTAGTTCTCAATGATAGCAGTTCTTCTCTTGTCATTTCATCATTCCAAAGGACCATTATCCATGTCAACATTTGAGTCTGGATAGGGAAAAGTGCCTTATGATAGTACATCAATTTAGGAGGCATAGATCTTATAGACCGAGGATACATTATCTTATCTACCCATAATGCAAATGTAAAAAATCTAGGTGAGTGCTTTATGTCAACATTGCAGGCCTTAAAGATCACCTTCATGACAGAATAAATGAGAACTATGTCATAAAAAGAGAACTTTCTCATAAAAATCAAGCAAATTACATCTTATGTTTGAAAACCCTTTCCATCAGTATACATAATTTTCAAAAATCAAGTGAAAACATGCAATTTTTTTGACATTTTGTGTCATTTTAAAAAATTTAGGAGGTAAAAATGTGCCTAAAATTTGGAACTATTTAACATTGATATCTTCTGAATCTATATGAAAAATATAAAAGTGATAAAAATTATTATATAAAAAATAAAGATTAAACATGTTTGATAGAGGATTTTTGATAGTGATTCAAAAATGCAATAGAACATGGTTCCTTTATGCAAAGTGCTTTTGAGTAGTTGTAAAAGCAACAAAAGTGCCATAGATTTTCAAATTAATTCACAACTTTCTTGATGCATGTCTACAGCCCCATCATTGGATGCATTTGATTCAATCTAAGACTATTGGGAGCTGTCTTCTTCTTCTTCTATATAAACAAGAGACCTATGCTCATCCAAGTACATACCAAATTCTGGAGGATCATCCATAGATTTTCTTGCTTGCCTATGATTAGATGTTCCACATACATCTGGAAGCTTTTGCTTTATCATATTGATCATTGCTTTCCTCAAGTGACCTATTTTTGTCAAAGTAAAAGCATATACAAGAATATTTACATCATCCATTTTAAGGATGGATGTA
Source organism: Ceratopteris richardii (assembly GCA_020310875.1). Taxonomy (NCBI): domain Eukaryota; kingdom Viridiplantae; phylum Streptophyta; class Polypodiopsida; order Polypodiales; family Pteridaceae; genus Ceratopteris; species Ceratopteris richardii. The sequence continues at coordinate 139,770,648 of CM035419.1, forward strand.
CTTTGAATATTCTTTTTCTTTTTGAGCCTTTTCGTTTGGTAGTGTCACATACCATTTCTATGTTATACTTACTAGTGAATGCAATACTACTTTTCAAATAATACCAATGGACTATCAAAGCCTCTATTCTTCTATGATCAATATCGTTAATGACCTCTAACACTTTTGCTACCCAAAATGGTCTAGTAGCCTTATCACCATCAACAAGGACTGCAATAAGTGTTCCAACATTTATTTCTTTCCAATTTCCTTGCTATCGTACTTTGGCATGTTTTGTCATCGTTGGGCCTACATAAATATTGCTTTATAGTGGATGGATAAAGCTTTGAAGTGCATCTGCATTACATGCTTGGTCAATGTTCACCGATCTTTGCGTGCCAAAATACCATGTGAATGGAATATCAATCAGCCAATGCCTACAATGGTATTCTTTATAATCTCTTCTTGATGGTTAAAAAACTCATCCCACCAGGATACAGCTTGATCTCTAGCATATTTGCAGGCTTAATCTGTCTCTTTGTCTCCATAAGTACATGCATCTGTTGGAGATAGACGTCTGCGGAAGCACGCAAACACCACAAGGAAGAAGAAGAAGCTTGGAGCACAAACACACAATACTGAATGTATTACTAGAGAATGTACAAAAACAAGTCGCCCATTAGGGCAATAGGGGTATATACAAGACGGGGGAAAAAAAACCTCCTAAAGAGGGAAAAAAGTGCCCCGGCGGTCCTAGTGTGTTCACACACATCACTACCTAAATATATCAACAAATCCCCCCTGGGAGTGATGGGTTGAACAAGGAGCTGGCACTCATGTATAAGGAAGTGCCAAGCTATGTGGAAATCACTCCACAAAAACGAAGTAAGCCCAAAGCTTTGCGGAAAGCTTCAAACTTCTCCCTAGGCAAAGCCTTCCTGAAAAGGTTTGCAATGTTCTCCTGCATGGGCACATATGCCAAGCTGATCTCCCCAGCAGAGAACCTCTCCCTGACATAGTGATATTGCACCTCAATGTGCTTAGTGCGAGCATGGAACACAGGGTTCCTCGCAACTGCCAATGCGCTCTGACTGTCAGTGAAGATGGTGGTGGCAGAAGACTGGCCAACACCCAAATTAGCCATAAAACATCTGAGGCACACACACTCAACAGTCGCTGTGAAAGCTGCCCTACACTGAGCTTCACAACTAGAAGTGGCCACAATAGGCTTCTTCTTGCTCAACCAAGATATACATGAGCTACCAAGCATGAAGCAAAAACCACTAGTGGACACACGAGTGTCATAGCAACCAGCCCAATCTGAGTCAGAAAAAGCATGCAAATCTGGTGGTAGTGATCCCCCCTTCGGATAAAACAACCCAAGTAGCCGAGTACCACTCAAGTAGCGAAACATGCACTTAACCGCCTTCCAATGCGTGACTCCTGGGCAATGCATAAACCTACTCATCTGTGAGATAGCAAACTGAATATCTGGCCGAGTAATGCATAAGTAAATCAAGCATCCAACAGCCTGCTGATAGAGAACAGCATCAAATGCATCTCCAACACCATGAAGACTCAATCGTAAACCTGTCTCCATAGGAGTGGCAATAGGCTTACAATCTTCAAGACCAAAATGCTGCAATAATGTGTCAATATGTTTTGTTTGACACAAAGCCATTCCACCATCAACTTGCATAAATTGAATGCCCAAATAGTGATGCAAATGCCCCGAATCAGACATCTCAAATGAGGCATGCAAATCAGCCTTGAAATCAGCAATATGCTTTTCAATAGGACCAATGAGCAGCATGTCATCAACATAGACAACAATGATCAGAAGCGCATCATTAGCACGCTTAACATATAAGGTGCTTTCAGTTGGACTGTTCTCAAAACCATGTGCAACCAGATAGGCATGTATCTTCTCATACCAAGCACGTGGTGCTTGCTTTAAACCATATAATGCCTTCTTTAACCTGCACACCTAGTTTTCATGCCCTTTCTGCACAAAGCCACGGGGCTGAAAAACATACACTTCTTTATGCAAGTCACCATTCAGAAATGCTATTTTAATGTCCAACTGATGTACATTCCAACCACGATGGGCTGCAAGTGCACAAATGCTCCAAACAGTAGTTATACAACATGTAGGTGCAAAGATCTCATCAAAATCAATGCCTCTTTCATGCGAATAACCCTTTGCAACAAGCCTAGCATTATACCTGTCAACTGTACCATCAGGTTTACGCTTCAACTTGTATAGCCACTTAGTGCCAATAGCCTTCTTTCCAGGAGGCAATTCACATAAAGACCATGTACTATTCTTCATTATAGCATCATATTCAGATTGCATAGCAGCCATCTAGTTTTCTGAATTTGTGCTTCATCAAAAGAAACAGGCTCATTCTCATCACAGAGACTAGACGTAGCCACAACATAGCAATTTGATGCAAAGGAGGCACTATGAGAAATACAAATCTGCATTCATCTTTAGGCTCCCACCCTAGACAACATGAATATTTCTTTGGGAATAAAAGAGTAATTTCATTAAGCCTCATCATCAAGAATACGTGGTTGAGACTAATGTTGTGCAATGGAGCCAAAACCTTAGTATTGTTATCAATATCTCCTAAGTTAGACTGCTTAAAGTCATAAATTTGTGTAAGGTGTTGAGCTTTAGGCTTTGGAGTGTATGCTTCAGAAATCAACATAGATAATATTGGAAGAGTAAAAGCATTATGGCATGCCAACCTCTTAGAGAAGGTACTGAAAATTTGATCAATATGATCATGAGTGTCCCAACAAACAAAAAATTTACCTTAACCTTCTGAAACACTTGTTTATCAACAAGCATGCATAAATATCCAAATACTGTAGAATTTTTATTCTCTCTTGCAGTATCATCAAGCTACAAATAGAGTTTTGGTGGCAAAAGACCCTACCATGATTGCAAAACATTATGAATTAGAGTAATTGTAAGCTTTGGATCATTATGATCATTGGGATATGCAAAGAAAACCTTCGAATTTAAGGTTCCATTATATACCAAAGCACCAACCAAATGCATTTGCGCAAGGACTTCATCTCCAATGTCCTTAGGAATGCAAGCAAAATGGGGCATACATGTTTTCTTTTGATCCCTACCATCAATCAAAAAACACATATAAGGCTATGGATTATTGAGTGCTTTACTTCGATGATGATTTGCTTTCTTTCTTTGTAAAGCTTGACTCTCACAATGCCTCGTTAGAAAGCATTTAAAATTATCTTTTTCTTGTGGTGTTGTGGCCCTTTTTGCCATGTTTCTCAAAGTTTCACAAAATGAGCATTCACCCATTCAAACTTTACATGGAATACTCACATTGTTAAACTCTTCTTTCCATAATCGAGTAAAATTTGGATATAGGAAATAATTCTCATTTTATATTTCCATTTATTCTTTATTAACTTAAAGCATTTCTCGATTAGTAAAGTTATCTTACAAGTGTAACCTTCCAATTGTAGGCGTAACTTCACAATCCAAGCGAAAATAGTTCAATCCAACTCATTGCATGATGAACAATAGAACCTTTGGTCCAAAATCCCCGATATGTATAAAAAATGAGACCTCCACATATAAGGCCTTGCTGAATCTTATGTGTTCTACAATTCCCCATACCCATCACAGTTTTAAATGCATCCCTAAAACATTGATTCCCTTTGTTAAAGTGATATTCTAAAGCAACATGTGTTACTGACATGTTATCCTCAATCATTTGCATGTGAGAAACAAGGTATAAATCTTACCTTTCACTATCTAAATGGAAGAATTTCTCTCTTAGCTGCTTTCGTTTATTCATTCTTACTTTATAGAAAAATTTCAAACCACAAAAATTCTTCACAATGTCCAATGCAATTTGTCTATCTAACGTAAGGAATTGAAATCTTTTTTTTACTTACTTCACAAAGCCTTCCCTTAAAACACCACATACTTTGTGTACTCTCTCTCTCTCTCTCTCTCTCTCTCTCTCTTTGCTGACATTCTTTAGTCCACATGCACTTGAATCTAAAGAGAGACCAATAGGTTGGTCGAGTTCAATAGATGGATTGGATTGACCATTATTGCATTAAGAATCTAACTTAAATGACTCAATTGAGAATAGAGAATCATTGATATGTTCTAAGCCATGGGCATCATTCATGAAAGGATCCACTCAAAATAATGAATTTGAAATTCCATTAGGGGAAACAATGAACCCTTGATGGGCCTTTTAGATTAAGGAGTGATTAAGGATGGACCAATGTGAGAGGGTTGTGGCCACAATTTAGTACTAGACTTAGAATAGGCTTCCCTTGGTTTCTCCTAGTCAAAGCCTCCAAAACCACTACCAACTTGTGGTTTTTGTGAGAAGAGTGGTTTGGAATTTCAATAGCTTGATTTATAACCATTGGATGGTCCAAAGGATCCATGGCTTGCTATTCTTTTGCAAAATTCAAGGCTTCATGGAACATAGACCACTCGATCATTGAAGGATCGTGTGGTTGTTCTTTGCAAGACAAAAATACAATGCACCTTTGTTTGGTACCCTTCGATGAACCCATCATCCAACAGATGAGGATGACTACACGAATGGAGATAATGATGGAGACTTCATCGATCAGCGTGAAATGAGGAGAACCATTTGATTTTGGTTGCATCCAATGAATGCTAGTGATTGAGATACACAGAACAATGCCGATCTTGGGGAGCCATTGAATATTGCATGCGTGAATGGCTAAGATTGACTGTGCAAGTTCCATTTTGTCTCTACTCAGCTACTACAACCTCAATTCAATCGTTCCCTTATTCTTTTAATCCTAGTCCTTCAAACTCCTATATCCAATGGCTTCAATTCAGTTCGACTCAGCATTCATTTATGATCTTTTTTCTCCAATATTTTAATTAAGGAAATCACCGATGGTTTTTCTTGTCCCCTTAATCCCCTACAATCTTAATCATAATCTCTAAAAATTATGGACCCTTATAAGGAGCATGCAAGGCTCACTTCTCCCCCTAATGCTATCGACTCGATCTCTAGAGACAAGTGTTGCTAAAGCATCTACAGAAAAAAGAGAGCTTATGTTCATTGACAATGCAACTGTAAGAGCGTTCCCTTTATAATATACAAATAGTGGATGTGTAACATAAAGCAATTATATCTCCCAAATCATGTATCTAAATAACTATGAAGATGGATTGTGCCCATTATTGTGGGTTGTACGATTTGACTTTATGCCATAATCAAGAATCATTTAGAGGTATGATTTCATTCCTCATTAAAAATTGGCTAGGAAATCCATCATGGAACATTTACCATCTTATGATGATATCAAACATCCTATGAGTCATGTGATGCACACACATGCATAAAAACACACATACGCAAACAAGCCTCACTCATGGAAAAGTCAAAAGATTTTCCAAGAAATGCAAAGCAGATTACACTAGACATTGAATATGTGAAAATTCAATTGAAGGCATTTTCCTTTGTATATTCCGGTTTTAAAAGATAACCCTCTTCACACTCTAATATCCACCCTTGTTAAGATTAGGTCCTAAACCCTCGTTTGGAGTGAGACTTGAGTTAAGAGAAATCCTCAAACATTGTGGAGTGTTAAGATATTAGTACTCAATCCTTGAGACTATTTTTCTTGCACAAATATGGAGGATATGTCCTAAACCCTATGGGACATTGTTAGGATATTTCCATCATGCACTTTGCTTAAGCTTTTTCCTAAATCTGAACATATATGCTTGCTTTGACATTTAAAAAAGCATTCGAGTTTTTTTCATTACTTCCAACTTAAAATCTAATCACTCAAGGCTAGTCTCAAGACCCTCAAGTAGTCCAATCTTTAATCTCTTAAGGACCAAAGTTTTTAAGAGTTGGACTCAAGTAAAATTTTGCTTTCTCACCTTACCTGTCGGGTTTTGGGCTTTTATTAATAAAAGAAGGGGGTTTGTGGTGAACACACTTGATAAAAAATTACACTATAAGGAAGGTATGAAGCTTAATGTATTAGGGAAAGTGATGTTTATCAAAACATTTGTGATCTCATTTATTATTCCTTCCTTTTCTAATTCCTAATAATAATACATTTATCAAACATGGAAACAAAATGCAAAGACTTCCTAACTAGAAGTGGGTGCCTATAATTAAGTGCGACAGAAAGTACTTCACATTGGTTGTGGCATTGCTGATGAAGATTTTTACATTGATGTTAGTATAGTGGGCATTTACATTAGCTTTGGAGATGCTCAGTGCAATTTGCGATAGTGAATTGCACAACAATTGTGACATGCGTCTGCATATCCAAGTAAGTTCTTTCATCCAAGCTCATAATGTTTCATGTCTTGCCCATGAAAGGGCTTTCCAAATTATATTCTTTCAACGTTTTCTACTATCTATGTTTAGCACATGTCAAACTTGGTTCTTTTGCCATTGCAAGAGGTTGAATGTATTACCTCATTGATGTAAGAATCTGAACCCAAGGTAATCCATCACTTTTTCAAAAGATATTTTAGTGGCTCAAACCTCGTGGAAAATTGTTGATCACAGATTATTGCCAGTCTTGGAATGTGACTTCTTTAAATTTTCAGGAGTACATCAAGAAAAGAGGATATGATCTGCATGATGTTGATGCTTATGGCCAAGTAAGTGGTCCTACTAAAGGTTTTATTTCAAAACATATGATAAAAAAATTTGATATAACCAAGTTTAAATAGGCTTCAATTGGTTGCTTCATGCTTCAATTATATAGTGGAGTTGGGCCATCAAGTTTCACCTAGTTTGATTCAGAAACACCTAGTTGTGCCATCAAGTTACACCTAGTTAGTTCCAAGTTCAACCTAGCTAATGTCTAGGAATAGATCATAGGACAAGAGGATCATTTTACAAATGCGCAAGTCAAGATAGAGCACATAGAGCAAAGAGCGAAGAGAGAAAAGCACCAAAAAAATGCTTAAGCAAAGCAAAAGTGAGCAATGGAGAAGAAGTGAGCTACAGAAAAGATTCAGAGGTAACCTAAATTTACCCCAACAATAAAAGATTCCAAAAAGATTACTTTTGAAAACCTTAGAAATTAGAGTAATTTGTTGGAAGTAATTCACATTTTTGTCTAAGTTCAGAGTCATGGAATTCGATGCTAAGCATTGAAATTATAGGAAAAGTCGATGCCAGGCATAGACTTTTGCGGGAAACTCAATGCTAGGCATCGAACTTTGGGCATGATGGATGCGAAGCATTGAATTGGGCAAGGAACGCAATTCCAAGCATCAAATTGGGTGACAAGGTTAATTCCATGCATCACCCTCCTCTGCAAACTTGATGCCAAGCATCGAGTTGGGCGAGCAAGCCAATGCGTGGCATCAACTTGGTTGATGCATGACATCGACCTAGCAGCTCAAGTGGATGCCTAGCATTGACTTGGTCGCCCAACTCGATGCTTGGCATTGAGTTTGGAGCCAAGTTTGATGCCTCGCATTAACCTTGCTTGACCAATTTGATGCTTAAGATCGAGTTCCTCACCCAAGTGGATGCCGGGCATCAACTTTGTAGCCCAATCCGATGCTTGGCATTGAGTTGGGTAACCAAGTTCATTCCAGGCATCGGGTTGGCCCCCAAATTTGATTTCTGGCACAATTGGACCAAGGGGTTGATGTTTTACATAGGCATGAGCCCCCAATTTGATGCCTTACATCACCTTGGACATTAAGGGTGATGCATGGTATCGACTTATAGGCAATATTCGATGCCACACATCGAGTTTGCAGTAGAAGCTTGATGCCTCACATCAACTTGGCACCCAAACATTGAGATGAATGTTATCCCTAAGACAATGTCATACCTCTCGCTAAAAGAAATTGTTTCACTTCAGGTACATTGAGAAGAGAGAGGGGAAAACCTTGAAGAAGCTGAAGGTGACCATAAGCAGCTTATGCGAGGGTGCTTGGGACACACGCATTGGACATCCACTGAAGCAAAAGGAGAGCATATTGTCTTTTTCCTCTAAGCATGAAAGCAATCAAATGGCCATATCATCAGGTGGTCATAGCAGTGTCAAGCCCATCGAGGGAGAGACATGTAGAAAAGATATATCCAAAGAGGCTGAAGTCAATAAGAAAGATAAACCACTTCAAGACATGAGCATCTAGAGTGGTGCCTTCAATACATAGAGGAGGAAAATGACACTCTACAGGTGTTTGTTGGTGCCTATGGGAGGGGAAAGATTACCATAGTGAAGGTTTTTCAATATGGCCTTGTGTTCAAGGTGGACTATGAAGATGAGGAGTGAGATAACGTCCTTTTCTTAGTGGAGATTTCAAAAGGATTGAGGAAGACAATTTGCAAGATGGAGCTCCTATATCCTGAATGTTGTGTTCTAGAGAGGCTCGCTCAAATCTGTAGAGGAAGACATCACCTATAAAGTCAAACAGCAAGCAACCCATACAAAAGAGGACCCAAAACAAGACCAAGCCAACTGATGTGGAATCAATAGAAAGCTCAGACTCTTAGGATGATATAGTTACGTACCCCTAGAGGAGAGCTCCCTTATGGCATATTGCTTATAGAATATAATAAGATAAGGAAGGAGATTGCCAAGAAGAAGCTTGTGAAAAAGGGGCAACTTTCCCACCTCCCCATTACTATAATCAACAAACCCACAATAGACCCAGTTACAGAAAGAAGGCCTCTTGAAATAAGGGAGCCATATAGTCTGCATGTACATAACTGTAAGAAGCAGATGAAGATAAACCCACACACAACCATCACAACACTCTTGATAATGGTGGATCCAAACAAATGCGGGTCAGTGGAGGAATTTAACGAAGCTTTGTTTGAGGACTATACATACTATGTTATCGGAGGATCACACTCTATAGAGGCCTAAAGAGAGCTTGTAAAAGAGCATCCAACTACATGCTTCTTCAAGTATGTAGAGTGTAAAATCTATGTTGGTTTGACTATAGAGGAGGCCAAAATCCTAGCTGGGGACCATAACAATGAGAATGATTACCGGCAAAAAAAATTTTCCATTGAGCGTATCAAATTCTTCCAGCATGAGTATGTTGATGCCTTAAGGGCAAATGGTGGAAGGCTCCATCGAAATCTAAGAAAGGAGTGTCTGATAGAGGTACAAATAGCAATGGATGACAATGTGAAGTTAGATGCATTCCGTAAATTTGACCCATGGTTCCAACTTGCCTTCAAGATAAGGGAAATCTGGGATCTTTAGGATAAAATATTCACAATGTGGGAGAAAAAAGAGGTCAAAGGCGAGAAATAGAAAAAGGGAAAAATAGATCCTTAGGAGGATCTAAAAGGCAAGGGAGAGAAAGTTGATCTCTCTATTGAAGAGGCAGCTAAGGATATGAAGCTCACACCTTGGAGAACATTGCAAGGCATAAAGGATGAAACTTTGATAATTTCAACATTATCAAGGGTCGTTTCCAAAGACCTAAGCCCTAAGGAGATGGTCATCGAGCTAAATAAGTACGTAGAGTCTTGTCATTGATTGTTTTTTCTTGCTTCTTTCAATGACTTATCATGTTGTTTTAAAACTCACAATGTAGTCACAAGCTTTATATGAAGATTCAATAGGTGATGATGAGGAGCCTTGGGTGCTTAACATGCAGTGAAGTCCATGTAGAGTACCCGACCGCCTCCTCATACAAATCATTGTCAAAATACTTTATATTTTTTCGCGATTGGGCAAGTTCTCTTGCTCATTACAATATAATATTATTGATTTTCTCGAGTAGGTGCTATTCGATGCAGAGCATCAAGTTATAAGAAGACACATGCTAGCTAGAAGTTGATGCCTAGCATCAAATATCACAGAATTACTATGTGCAACAATAAATTTTAGAGAAAATTCCATGCCAGGCATCGAATTTCACTAGGATTTTGATGCTACATATCATATTGTAGCACAAACCTAACTCCACATATAGCTTGCCACAACTAGTCGATGCCATGCATTGACTTGAAGCAAGTTATATGGTAGTTGGCCTCTAACTATCTATTCATTTAAGTCTCCTAGTAAAGAATTATTCAATGTCAAGGATCCGATTTATCAATGCTAAGAATCTTCGAGTTGAAACTCGTTCTTTGTTTGTAGAAACGTCGAAAGAAGAGTGGTGAGGAGAATGAAGACCGTCCTTCTGCCTTCCTTGCTCATATCTAAAGGGCAAGACATGAGAAGTCCAGAGTAAAGGCAAAGGAGATGGAGTTTGAGGATGAGTCTCTAGAGTAAAGTGTTTTTCAATCCCCGTAGAACCCCTAAGGCCATTGTACTATAGTATATATTGTGATGATGTAAATAACATTTTTACAATAGTACGTAGGAAACATTATTTCCTTTTATAATAGCACATGACATTGTTTGTCAAACGTAAAACATGTCAGGACATAGGTTTGTAAATGCTACTGAGTGCCTTACAGTTGGGTACTTTGATGAAGTTAGTAAGAGAAGGGCGAGGGAACATTGTAGTGAGAACAAAATTTCGAATATGTTAATGTTCCCTGTCATACAAAGAAGCTTCATCATGTGGCAGGAGACAAGACATTGGTTAATCCTTATCAAAAGCCCAAAAGCGTATAATAAGGTTAATCCAATTGTTCTCCAATGATGACGATTGGATCTTGGACTTGTTTTCTAGCACATCTACTTCTAATGGCAATCTTGCTCATTGACACTCTTTTGGCATCATGAGTAATTGATTTGTTTGTTTTCAGGGATGACACTCGCTTGTGCCCTCAAAATGTTCAGGCACTACATTGATGTAGAGAAGTATGAAGCCCAAGTCAGCTTCATTAGGATGTGGAATAGCAGCTTGAATGAATGCCCACATGAGGAGTAGGAGGTTGGGAAGAAACATATAGCTAACACAGAGGGATTCCAACCTCCATCAAGGGAGCATGTGCCACCATTGGCAGATGAGCCTAAGAGACATGGATGACCTTGAGGAGCTATTTTTAGAGCAAGAAAGCCCTCTAAACCTACTCAAATTCCTAAAGATGTTGCTATGCAAGAGGCCAAGCATTTATATGATCAGCTTCTACTGTAAAAGGGTTGTTGAACTTTGTAAACATATAATTTTGTTATGATTTGATTATTGGAATATAAAGATCAATGTTTTGTTATTTGTGCTTAGCCCATTTCACATTTGATGCATTTGTGTTGGATTGATATGTGGTTTGGTTTACATTTATGGCTGATTAAGGTCATAGTGTTGAAGTGGTAATTGGAACAGCTTGATGAGCTAGAATAGAAGTATGCAAAAAAGGTCATCCAATGTTTATGCTAGTGTCCAATGATGTGATGTTATATATACTGACCCTTGAAAAGTGTATTCTATTTCTCCATGTAGATTAACTCAAATTCTTAATAAGAATGAGAACGTAAATCTCACATCAAAAGTGCCAAGTACTATATCATGAGAGTGAGTTTCTTGGCTTTTGGCATTATTGCCACTACTTTTTGAAATTGTAAACTTTGACATAGGATGCTTGATCATTTGATGGCCTTCTTTGGCATTGAAAACAATTTAGTAAGCTTCTTCATGAATCTGATGCTTCAATCGTGGTTTTTCATGGTACTAATTCAAAATGAAATAATGTTTCTCATTGTGGAATAGGAAAATGAACCTCTTTTTCAACATTTTATGCATATCTTCTCAAATAAGAAAGAGAACATCTCTTTGTTCTTGTTCCTTATGACTCAGTGTTATAGAAGGATAACCACTCTCAATCTTTCCATTAGCCTCAAGGTTATAGGCTGTAGTGAGAGGCAAACGAATTCCATGTCAATCAAAGAACTCTTTTGCATCTCTCGCATCAAACTCTCCTCGATCTATGACCACTTTCTCTGTGTATCCCAATCGTTAGATCACTTCTTATAAGAGAATCTTCAACCATTTTAACTAGTCTTCATACAAAAAGATCAACCCTTTCACATGGTTATTCAAGTCTTCTCTCACAACTACTATATATCTCATTCTATCAATTCCTTTGGGCATGAATACAAGGTCAACCACCACCTTGTCATGAATACAAGGAGGGTAAGTCAGATGTAATGGGTCGTTATGTTTAACAAAAGAATGAACTTGAGATGGGGCACATGTGCTCATAAATCCTTGCACATTCACATACATTCCTGGACACCAAATGGATTCCCTAATCATTTCATACATCACATAAAATCCTTTGTGACCTGACCATAAGGTCTCATGCATTTCTCTCATGAATTTACTCTGAAGATTCCTACTACTCTATAGATGTTCTGGACTCTTCACCATGACTTTACCATGTCACCAAACTAGTCAATCCTTTAAAAAGAAGTTGTAAGACATTTTCCTGATGGATCTATACTTGTTTGTGGACCAACCTAAGGAAGGACCTAATAAACTTAGATAATTTCCTATGTCTTTCAATTATCCATAATAATCATTCTCGCAAAATCACTCATAAACATAGACTCGTGGATCATATATCATCGTATTTATATTTGTTTCTACGTCATTACCATCATCTAAATTATCATCAAACTTTGCTCTTGAAAGCATATCAAAAATTGTATTCATTTTTCCATCTATGAGAAAAAAATCCAAATTAATAAACTTCACATAGGATATCCATCTAAGTATTGCTGTATTCAAAGAGGAAAAATTAGAAATCATGACTATCAATGAAAGAAAGTTTGCTCCAATGAGCAATTCTTTATCAAATTTGAATGCATTCACTAATCCCCATAACTCTCTTTTTATCTATGAATACTCTCTCTAAGTTTCATGTAATATCTTCACACCAAAGCAAACTGTGTATCTCTACCCCTCATCATCATTTTGTCCTATGACCTAGCCTACACCAATACGATTGACATCAATAGTCAAAATAATAGTTGTAATATGACACATTATAAATGTTGTAGATGGGTAAACTGATAGGTAAATCAAGTACTTGAAGGTATATTGAACAAAGTTATTCTTTCTATTTCTAATATTTTTAGACAAAGTTATTATGGTCAAAGCCAAGGACAAAAATCATCAAAGATTGTTAAACATGACTAATCATTTTATTGGAACATTGGAAATTAATCATCGAGAGCTTTCCAATGACATATGACACTGTACAATTTGGTTTCGGAATGACCCTCAAAAGGGAAACCCTAATTTTGTGCTTTTTAGATGTTTTTCACCAAAAGCTAGGTGCAAGAAAGTGCAATCTCATGCTTTTGGGTGTTTTTTGTAGTTTCTACTAAAAGCTGATTAGGTCTTCTAGAACCATCGAACTACTTTCAAACGCAATCATGTTCTCATTCTTTTTATCACACAACATCAATCCTAAATTTTTGTAATTTTTTTCATACACTTTTCTAAATTTATTTGAAATATTTACTTTCTATAACTAGATCAACTTGAATGTAGATTAATATATAGAAAAAATTTGAATACTTTGTATAGATTCTTGTGTGAAATCAATCCACCTCCCATCATTCTCTCACTCCACAGTGCATCCTAGCAAAATATTTGGTCAACATATGCCCCATACTCTCTCACTCGTGCATAATCATTGCACTCATGCTTATAAGGGTTTATGGGGTGTTTTCTTTGATTCTTCGTGTTCCTTGCCTAATTTGAGCAGTGTCATGAATTCCAAGGAGTTCAAACCGGATGTTGATCAAATTCTTGCATAAGTAGATCCATCATCTATTGACTTTGTTTTCCATTCACATTTCGGTTAGGAATGGTTTCCCAAGAGTAGACAGGTACAAACACTTATCCTCGACAAAGAAGTGGAATTTCTCAAGAACTCCCCCAATCATCATAGACATAAATGCACAAGCTCCAAGCATAGCTTTGAAGCCATTATCTATGGTCCTCATCCTAAAGCCATGTTGCTTATCTATTGGCAATCTGAATTTATCACATCACTTCTTAGATATCACTCTTATCTCTCACCTTGAGTCAATAAAGGTCAAAGCTAAATATGAATCTCCCTCATTTCCTAATATTACTTTTACTTTTGGTGTCCCTTTTGCCATGAAGTTCCTATTATAATCACTCTCAGAATTTCTTGTCTCATCAATAGGTATGATTCGTCCTAAAGAATTTATATTGGCTTGATAAATTGCAATTTCATCAACTTCATCATCGGATGGCTCATTCAAGGCAAAAACTTCAATCATTACTTGAGTTCTCTCAAATGCTTCTCCCATCTGTATATCTGCAGGTAATTGAAATCTCTTTCTCTTAATCATTTTCATGAAACTATCTTTGAGCTCATGTTTGGAAATCGTGAAGACCTCTTCCAAAGACATAGTTACTTGATTCTTAAGTAAAATTTCATTTAAAACTTCCTTGGCATCATTCTTCTTCTTAAGTTCTGAATTTAGTATGGCATTTAGAGATTTCGTCTCCCTTTTCTTTTCACTTTCCTGAATATTTTTGGTCTTTTCCGCAGATTCTTGATTCTTTTCATTTACTTGTTTTGTTTCATGATTTTCAATTGACTCTTTTGAGGTTAACTATTCTTATTTGACCTCTTTGAATCTCTTATTTCCTTTCTTTCATGTTTTTTTTGAGATGCAATAGGTTCCTCAAAGTGAACTTTCTTTTCAATCTCTTTAGCCTTTTCCTCATCATTCTTGCTTTGCCTCTAAGCCACTCTTCTTTTTGGCTCACCATCATCTTCTCTTCTTATCCTCAACATTATGTATATGTGCGTAGATATAGAATTGATTCCTAGGAGATTCCCAAGCACTTTTTGCATGACTGAATCTTTGGCTCTCATTAGCGCTTCAATTGAGTAGCTATTTTGAGGTTGTTTCCTAATCTCTTCTTCATTTACTACCGCCACTAGCTCTAAATAGGCTCCAAATGTGCTATCTTTTGTGTTTGAGAGATTCTCATACAGTATCTTCATTCCTACCTAGCCCCAATTTACAAGCAAAGGAAGCCGAGTCCTGAAGTCACAAATTTTCTTAACTATATCTATTACTAACAAATGCTCTTATGCTTGCTTCACCTCTTCACATGCATAGGACATATGTTCCTATGCATCACACCAGACATACCTTTTTGCTCCTCCAAGTCCCCTAGTTCCTCCTCTGTCAAATGGCTGAGTATTTCTCCCATACATGGGCTGAACTGGTGGTACAAGGGTTTGCTAAGGAGTGGGCTACACTAGAGGTGCAGCATGAGGTATTGCGTATCCCTATATATTAGGCATGTGCATGGTATTTCTTAGAAATGGATTTCTATAAGTACTACTTCGCTGAGCATGGATGGGATCTTTATAACCCATGGAGTAGGCCTTGTTATGCAAGCTAACCATGTCTTTGGATAGAGAGGCTTCCATCGTCATAAAATTTTATATTTGCTTGATCAAGATCTCTTATTGTAATTCAAATAGTGTGTGTGATGTGCATGCAAAATAAGCCATAGCAGAAGCTGTACAATCATTCAAACCTACTAGAACATGTGTCTCCCTTGGTTTTAATGGAACAGTATGTGCAAGACTATCATAAAGCACAACTTCTTGTTGTCTCATCTGGGAAATTGCCTCTACCTCTCTTGTAATTGTTGCCCACTCTTCAGTGAATCTAAACCTCTTTCTTGTCTTCTCAAACCTTATCTCAACTTCATTCACCTCTTCACGACTTAAAATCTTGAGAAATAAGATCACTTGGTCAAATTTCAAGGAGTCCATGTGAGCCCATGGGGGCTGAGCATACCTCCTCAAGAACTCCTTCAGTAGGTGTGTCAAAGATGAAGTGGCTTTTGGGGAATGAACCCATCGCAAAAATTCTCTTTTAGTATGCTGACTGAAGTCTACTAGATAGAAGAGTCTACGTAATTACTTTCTGGGTCTTCTTTATATGTACTCACATATATGCTAAAATTGACCTTGAAACTACTTGATTCAAGAAATGTGTTAACATCTCTTCAGGTAATCCATTGATCTAAGCTTGGCCTTCAAAAATGTCCAAGTACTCAGTCACGTTTCACTCGGTTTTTTTTTTCTCTCTCTCTCTCTCTTAAGATAGCTTGAACTATTAAATCCCCTTGTTTTTCAATCATTAACTCCTTAAAACTTTCCTCCATCTCTCTTCTTTGGCTTGTCCTAGTGTGAAGGACAATGTGAAAGGTAAGTGGCTCGACTATTTCTCTTAATTCAGAGTAGAGTTTAGAGAAGAGACTAGATGAGTATCGAGCGAGGGGATAAAAGTAAGTCCAAAGCTCTCTCTTTAATCTCAGATCAACTACCTAAGCAGAATCTCTTTCTAGCTTTTAAGTAAATGTGAAAACCTTGAGTGACATGGTTTCTCTTCTTCCTTTCATCTATATTTAATCAACTCTAATTATTTTTCTTTAGGTTGATCTCTCAAACTTAAATCACTTGAACTCTTTTCTTTCTTAACAATCTCTTTACTTGACTTGCATTCTTGGACTTAATCTTTACGTGATTTCCTCTCTTCTTTTTAACTTGATTTTTTCCCTTTTCTTTAGCTTGATTTTGAATAGTTCCTTTTTTTGTGCTTTTGAATTGCTTGTTCAGATAAGGATCATATAGAACTCTGCTACAATGTGGATGGAAAAAAGTATCAACTCTGCTATAGTGCAGATGCAAGAAAATGGTGCTCGATCTTCATAGCTACAAGGTCGAAAAGGACCTTCTCTACTCTTCATTTCTCTTTGAAACTTGGTCTTTTTTTTGAATTCATTGGGAAATATCTAATGAAAAATTCATGCCCAATTTATAAGTTAAAAGAAAAGACCAAGTTACTATCTTAGAGAATTGCATGTATGCACCTTTTGTTTCTTCTTTTCTTTGTTTTTCTATTCTATTCTCTTGTATTCTAGATTTAAAATCATATATTCTCTTTCATTCTATTTTTAAGTTTTCATTTTTTTTCCTGTCTTTTAATATTTTTTTCAAGATTAAGGTTTTTCACATATACAGATAAAGGTTTTTTATTTATACATTAAGGTTAATGTTGGGGGAAAATTTCTTCCTAATAATCCTTAATAGGGTTTCTCATTTAGAATTTATAGAATTAGCTATGACTAGGGTTTCTCGCATCTAGTCCATGGTTAAATATACACACTAGGGGTTTGAAACCTTGGATTTCTAATGGTTCAAGGTAAGTTTCCAAGGGTTCAAGGTGGTTTTCTAGGTAAAAAGTTAGGATTTCTAGGGTTAAAAACTAGTTTTCAAGGGTTAATTCTAATGTTTTTAATGGGTTTTAGACTACTTACTAATTAGGGTACTAAAGAGTACAGTTTTCTAGGGTTTCTTTCTTAATTAGGGTTACATATGCATGAGTATGTGGGCTTCCCTTGATTATACACATGGGGTTTTTGAAGGTTAAAGAGGGTTAAAAGAATGGGATGTTTATACAAGTTAATGTTACATTTTCCTAGGATTTTCCTTGTTCAAAACTCACTCAAGTATACAATTGTAATGTTTTTCATCATGCAATCAATTAAATAAATCAAATAGTAAACAAATGCACTTTTTTCTTTGTCCTACAAAAAAATTGATCAAATCATAGTGAATAAAAGCAAAGAAATAAATTTTGTAAAAATCTTTGTCCACAATTCCTGAGGGCCCTTATGTTTGAGTAGTAGGAGCATTGGTTGTGGAAGTATGAACTTGAATTTAAAGTTCATGTGTGTTTTATGTACTTATCAACATATTGCATCATAGAAATTGTTTGCATTGATACAATGGACTTCATTTCTAGTTGTTCATTGCTATCAGTAGTTTTATTCATATCCATCAAAGCTTTCATGAAATTGAAATGTCAGTACTTACAATCTTTAGAGTCAATGTTCGATACAAAATATATTAAAAAAATAACCTTTTCTTTATAAATAAAAAATAGAAATATTTTAATATGGTTAAAAGAAATAATGTTTTTGCAAACTTATATATGAGAAGGAAGAAATATACACATGAAAAACATTTTCCTTATCTTGAAATAATTTCTTAGACATTTTTATTTAAAGTCATATAATGATTTGAGAGAAATCTTGGGAGTTAGGAAAATCATTTTTATAATAAGATATTTACTACACTATAGGGTGCTCATTATATAGTTGTACACTGTAGGAGACTTCTATATGTTATTGATGCATAGAAACACTAAAATAGCTCGTATTTTATCTCAAAAACTATCATATAATATCATACAAATATGGTGCATGTGTTTGAACTAATAATGCTTGTACCTATCTCAGAGACCATTAACAATCTCAATATTTTATTGAATAGCCATATTTCACTCTTTCGAGAATAAAAACTCATCCTACAAAAATAGATTTTCTCAATGATATAAGGTATATAATATCAATCAAAATAATTATATAAACATTATAAATTACTTTATATGGAAGAAACTAGCATATTGACTTTAATCATTAAGCATATACAATATTTTCTCATCAAGTGACCTTTTCTTAGCATAGAAAAACAATAGCATTATTTAACTTGAAGAGTTGGCATGGAAATTTGACTTCTAATGTTTTCTAAAAAATGTCTCTAGCTTTAACAGCTTTACATAATACTTTGATAATAAAGAATGCGTTCTATTCATACCATTACTTTCTAAAATAATTCAAAGATGAAAACATTTTCATGGCACATATGAGATTAATTTTATATCATAAACTTAGTAAGAATCATTACAGATCTCTAATTATGGATAGAAAACTATTTTACTATATGCAATAAGAGACTTTGTTACATTTAAAACAATGAAAATTATGAGATCATGATTTTAATAAAAGATTACCTCTAACTAAAATAAGCATCATAAAATTAGTGAATAAATCTTAATATTTCTATACTTTAGTGAATTTTATATTTTTCTAGAAATATTCAACTGTTATGCTAACATGCTACATAGTTATATTCATAAATGGTTCATTCTAGAATCTAAACAATTCATCAAATAATATATCTGTTTCAAGACATTAAACTCTCCAAGTACAACACTAGTGTTAATTAACAAAATAAAGGAAACAAAGTTGTAATATGTCACTCTCTCTCTCTCTCTCTTTGAGTCTATCTCTCTCCTTGTCTCTCTATTTATCTCTATCTCTCTCTCATTCCCTCTCTTAGTCTCTCTCCTATCTCTCTTGTTGGTGCATATGGTAAGCTACAAAAAATCTCTTGGAGTCCTAAAACATCTCTTCACATCATACTTTATTGAGCAATGCATTTATCTCAATGCTTTATCATCAACTCTACTCATTTTTCACTTTTGTAGCATACTTCTTTGAGTTTTTCAACTTCTCTAAGTAATTTGAAGTAACTATATAATTCCTTTTGCTTGTTTATATATTGAAGAATGAAGATAACACTCTTATAAGTGTTCCTACAAATTATTTTGATCATTAGAGTTGTGTGTAGTGAGATATGAACAAATCTATGTGATTTGTGTCTAGGCATCATTATCTCTTGAAATGTTGCCATTACCCCCTAAATTCTTATACATATTGCTTAGAATATAGCCACATCAATTCATGAAATAACTTTTGTTAGATGACTCGTCACTTGATTCCTACTAGAATATCAACTTTGAAATGTTTTTATGAGTGCCTTCTTCTATGAATACAAGGTTGTCTTTACATATACACTATTCAAAAGTTCTCTATTTTGACATAGTATTTTGAGATCAACGCACAAGGGTTCTACTGGCATAGTATTGCATACATTGAGTGCATACAAAGTCTATTAGAATTTAAAGGTGAAGCAAAAGTTTTTCTTGAGTATGTTTTTATCATGACTCTCTGATATCATAAACTTCCATCACTATTAACAATGGCATTAAAGCATAATCATAGTCTTGACATTATGGGTGATAGATTCCCTTCTTCAACTCATGAGTTGGATCAAAGGAACTAATAAACATGGTATGTAACTATGGAGGCTTACTTGCAAGGGAGAAATCTTTATGGAAACATCTTTGGAGATGAGATAATTCCTACGCTCTTAAACATTGAGCTAAAGCCATATGTATACACAGGTTATGTAATTCCTTATAAGGTTAGAACAAGATGTTCTTTTCTCAATAAGTAAAAGGATAACTTAAGAGACAATCTACTGGATGTTTTGAGATCCGAATTGAAGTCTTTATTTCAATTCAAAATTCAAGTGAATCTCTTGAATGCATGAAACAATATTAACTAGATCTATCAAAGAGCCACTTTTGAAAATTGTGTACATATACACTATCTACTTGGTCATGAGATATCATCACTCACATCACTTACGTTGGAGGATACATTGTCCTTACCTCAATTGTTTATCTTTAAGAATCACTCTTGCTTCTATTTGAGGCCAACATGTAATGGCTTTTCAAAGTATTTGGTCACAAAAAATGCTCTAGAAAGCTAGTATGAAGGTTGACTCAAGAACGTGCATTTCTTTTCTATTTCGTGTTTATTTTTATTGTAATAGTACATGAATGAATACCTATTTTGTGGAGTTCTAGTTCTATTTTTTTAAAACTTTTCCACGTAGATTTTATTTGTATGTGGATTATCCTTTTTGTGGATCTATTCCACATATGATGTTTCTTGAGAAGCCTTTGGCAGGTGTATATAATGAGGCTTACAGCTGCATTGTATAGCGGATTAGAAGCTTGAGATATCACTCTATGCTCCCAACAAGATCACTCTAACATATAACTGAGTTCACCCGATTAGAAGATGAAATGCTACTCTATCCTCCCAACATTATCACTCTAATCACTTTTTTGAAGTATCATATTTCGCTATTCTTACTATACTTGGTTTTTATTTTACATGTTAACTTTATACAATGTCCTTCAATTAAGGTGAGAAGGGGGCTAATACGAGTGATGCATTAAAATTCGTGATTAGGCATTCATGATGATACAACATGCATATACGTAAAACCATGTTCCTTGGCTATCTATTTAGCTGAAGAACATATTCTCCAATTATAAGTCAATGATTATTATAATGAATAATAGCTCTACGAAAACTTTCTATATAAAAGTATTACACCAGAACTTTCGAAAATATTTGTATAACGTACGCATAGTTCATTCACACTATTCATTAGTAATACTATCAGAAAATAAAACCCTTCCTCTATATCTCTTTGCAATAATATTATATGATTTTGCTGGAATCTCTATCTAATTCTGTATTTTAAGTAAAAGCTTTCAAGGCACTCTAACGATTCCCTTACAGAATTCACATCAGTTTGGGAGATTGGTTCATGCGAGTGAAATATCATATGAACACACAATATGTATTGTGAGATAATGGCGCCCACACGCTGTGTGATTTGAGCGTCGTACAAAGCAAAAGGAAAACGAAAAACATATCAAATATTTGTGAAAGCATGATTCTTCAATGTGCACACTTTAATTGTGAGGTAGATTATGCAAAGTGAAAGCCTTCTGGAGCGGAAGTTCTTACTTCTTTGTGGAAATGTTATGGCTGTCAATCAACCTTTTTCTAATCCTTATAAAAGGCAACAGGACGAATATATAATTCTTGGGCTAAGTAGCAAACGAAAGGACTGGGCAGTATGATCTGTGGTCTTCCTTGATGAAGTTGATTCCATATGCCGGATGATAATAATCTTTTGAATACTATAAAAATTGATTCTTTTTGGTTTGGAAGATACTTCAAATCGAGGGCGGGTTGGGGAGGGGGGAGGTACTCCTTAAAGCATAAGACATGGTTTGATTTACTTGAAATTGATATAAATACTATTAATGAGAATAGTTTTTTCCGTGTTCCTTATACCGAAGAAAATGGTGATGAGAGGCTTCTTTATGGAGTCCAATTAACCACGATGACGTCAATTCAGATTATTACAATTTAATATGATAAGCTATCATTAGTAGTGACCTCCTTTTGAGAGGAATATATATCAGTAAATATTTATATATCATATGTGAGCACGTACATGAAATCTCTGGGTAGAAAATTGGGCGGTTAGAAAAAAACTTTGTTTCACTACTTGATTATTCCTACTATGGGCCCAATGGGCTTATGAAGAGAAGAAACATCAAATGTTTAAGGATTTCTGATTCTTAGGCTAGACTGCAAGCAATTGAGTAACAAATCATTCTCGTAACAATATAAGATTTTATAATTATCACAGAATTATTTTGTGGTATTTTATCTTGCTAGGACCGTATGAAAACTACAGTTATGTACTGAATCCAGTGTTTTCTTCTTAAAATATTAACTTTTTTGGCCATACAAGTCAGTAATTATTTTCTCGTTCTTTTGTATCCCCATCCTTTTAAGATTTCCTGTTCTCCTACGGTCATGTAAAACAACCATAGTAATTGAAATACCGTGAAGTCTGCGAATAAACATTTTTGAATAAAGATGTAGCTGATATCCTAATGTTAATAGAGCTCAAAAGTGTAAATCCTTTATTACTTTTAAGATAACTCTTAATTGAGTAGAAATATTTCTAGCTAGTATAATAAAAACCTGCACAATGGAAATAAATTTATGGCGTTTAGTTCAATAACTGTCCGTTTCATGAGTGGACATCGGTTTTATTCCATTTTTTTCAGTATTATCATCAATTAAGCTCTCAAGAATTTCTTAGGTACAAATGTTCTTTACTGCTTTGAGGAGTTTGATGGTAGGTAAGCTTTTTATGAACCATAGTTACAGTACGAGTTTCGGAATTTCCACTACAAATTACATAAACATTATTGTTTGATATATTTATACATTGAATACCTCCTTTGTTTTAATATTAATTGATGATTTTCCAGGAAAAGATAGTGGTTTTTATTGAAAAAAGAATTTAGTTTCGGATAAACGCTTTGCTTCGTTACATAATTCGCTTCTGAATTATGGAACATCAAATACTGACTATTGGCTAAGCAATAATATCATGATTTACAAATACAGAAGTTCTTAATCTCAATTATCAAGACATTGATTTCCTTGTGTAGCTTATAAGATAAGGATATGAGAGTACCAAGTAGATTTTTAACAAGTGTTTCAAGAGCACTCATTTCTTATCACTATTGCCTCCTAGGAATTTTATACTATCGTGTTTGCTTAATATTATTTCCTCGAGAAAAGTTATGGCCAAGAGAGTATAAAATGTTCCTATTTTCTCTACACATATATAGTTGTGCGGAGAAATGGAAAAAGTTATGTTCTTCGAAAACGATGTCTGTTGGAGAGAGTGCCACCTCTTTTCTCATTACTAACTCAACATCTATTTGCAAGTGTAAGGGTTGCGACATTATTGTAGACTGTAAACGTCCTAAGTGTTAGGTTTTTGGGTTGCTTGGATATTCTTCTTCAATGTGGCTGTTATGAGGAAGCCAAAAGAGTAGGTCTCAAAATCAGACTGGATCCACTCGGATCGTTGCTTTGTGGTTATGAATTTCCGAGTAAGGTCGTTCTCATAGATAACATGCACATCTGCAAGTGTAGAGAATTAAAAGCTTTGGTTTCATCTTTGTAAAGATATCAAGAAGCTTCGCTGAAATGTTAACAATGACCTTAAAGCTCTCTCCGACAAGACTTACCTTGATTTAGACACCTTTTGTCTAGATGGTTCCTCCAGCCATGTGACTACTCTTGATCTGGCCAGCTTTTCTGCCTCGAGAGTTGCAATAGCCATGCATCCAGAAGGCATTGGCATCAATTGTTGGGTGACTTCGTTTGAATCAGGTTTTTTTTCCATTTTGCTTAATTTTTCTGGTGGCGATGGCATGAAGATTAATGATTGTTCTTATTTAGTTAATGAAGGTTCAGTTTTCCTTGCTTACATTTCCGACGCGTGTCATACATATGCCACACATTTGCATTTAAATGAGATGGTTTCTGCCGTTTCCGCACACGGAAGTTGGACCAGCAGCAATTACATGCGACTGCCCAATGCCCATCTCGCGTCTGCCTTCATTTTCATGTTCTACCTGTGGGTTCTACTTCACGCAGCGCCTTGCACCACACGATAGAGCTCACTAGCGTCAGGACATCGATTGGAATATCTTCAGTCTTGATAGCCTTCCATGTCATGGACGATGAGGACGCCTATTGCATCCCTGTGAGAGGAACCCAACAAAGTTCCAGCTAAGCATATCTAATAGCTAAAGGATCTATAAGAGAGCCTAAGGTGCCCTGTTTCTCCATCCCCCGCCTTGCAGGCACCAGATACGTGAGAGGCTACACGCACGCACGCTGGAAACGTGCGTGTCGTGAGCCCTCACTTGATAGCTTGCAAGGCATTACGAATACAGAAGAATCAAGTGTCTGAATCCAGAAGCAATAGCTTTGAGGGACTCCAAACACAAAGAGGAACGGAAATGGTATCAATGGATGACTGCATCGAGGTATACCACCTGTCCTTGAAATTGCAGTGAGTAGTGAATTTATGCTTGTCATTCCAGCTCACAGAACACCTGAGAAGAATCTGATTACCATCCGTTGGCTTCTCTCTTTTTCTCTCTGATCCATCTATCTATAATCTATCTATAAACTACTGATCCATATATGAATATATTCTAGTAATGCATCTATCTACTTATCTAATTACCCATCAATCCATGTATCCATGTGTCTCTCTCTCTGTTACTCTCCTCGTTCTCTCTCTCTCTCTCTCTCTCTCTCTCTCTCTCTCTCTCTCTCTCTCTCTCTCTCACACACACACACACACACACACACACACACAAACACACTCATACACATGTGAGCTGACACACACACATGCGAACACATGCACACATCTTACAAACGCTAATCTGATAGTAGTTATCATAAGAGAAAATAGAAAAGTGCATGCATATATAAATACGGTGATTCTATGAGACCTCAGTTACTGATTGGTCTAATTCGGATTAGCACAGATTTAATTAACAGAGTTAAAATTAAATTCAAACACTTCTTGTTCTTTACATGAGGTTTCAACTGTATGGCTCTATTGATTTTATTTTCTTGTTTTCCGAAAAGGCAAAGAAAGAGCTCTTAGGTTCTATTTTACACAAGGCAACAAATGCTTAGAGTCGATTCAATGCTTGCTTGTAAGGCATTTTGACATTGGCTTTTTCCGTTCGCTTTGAGACATTCTTTTGTTACGTGTCTTAATAGGTTTTATAAATAGAGGTGTAGCTACGGTAGTACAAAACATGGAGCTTAAAAGTTGTTAGATCCACACGCTTTAACGTATTTCCATGCTTATAGAAGGATGGATCATAGGACATTCACAAAAACAGTGCATAGGATTTATAGCCTTATATCTTGTTAAGCGAACAGTAGGGATCTGCTCTATGCAAAATGTACCGCCGTACCTTTACAATCTGTACATTCTTAGGGCTGAACCGTATAGATCATGCAAACTTTCTTCAAAATATACTCCTGTATTGCACAAAGTTTTATAAGGAAGATAAGATGGCTTACTTGTTGCGTGTATATGTGGATGGGCAATCCATCTCTAGTGAAACGATCATTCGATATACACAAGGAAAGAACAGAAAACATAGAGGATCGACAGCCATTAAAGAATTCAAACGGGGGAGTCTTCTAACTGTCCATTCGATATTTGTGCTCAACCATCTCAACCATCTCAAACGGGATCTGATTCATGTCCGGCAAGGGATAATGGCAAGAGAAGATTGCAAAGAATGCTGCTCGAAACCTAGGGTTCTAGAAGAGAAGATGCTGTCGAAAAATGTTGTAATACCCATTGATCAATGGCTGAATTCGCCACACAATACCCTGATGCCCACGGAAGGCATGCCTGATCGTCAAGCTTATTCTACAATGGAGCAAATCCCAAATCATAAACAAGGGTTTGCGACAGCTCAGGAATCATGCGAATCTTCAGCTCTCGACGTGGAACTCATGTCAGTCGGTGTCAATAATGACTTATCCAACCAAGAGAAAACAGTTAAGCTGTGCCACCGGGCAGATTTATTACATGATGATGAAGCTTGTCATTTGACAGACGGGGAGTATCGTCGCAACCCGAAAAGGAAGAAGAGGCACTCCCGAATCAGGAAAGTAAGGAGACAGAAGTACTGGATGTTCCACCACGCCGTCAACAGCCATGATTCTTGTTGCTGGGGTATCCTCACTCATCGTTGGATGGGAAAGAGAGATGAGCAGTTCCAGCGAAACACAGAAAGGTCTCTTCCCTTTTCTGCTGATACTACGTCGCATGAAAGCACAACGAGAAGCACATCGTTTCCCATCACAGATACTAAAGATCAAGGGCGAAATCTGCCTAATAATATAGTAAGTACCTGCTTTCACAATTTCTTCGTCTATGCCGAGGAAGCCTCACTGATTTTTCTAATGTCATGTTGATAAAATACAGAGAAATCAAGAGAGACGGTTGTCAGCTGACGAGCCATGGCCTTTCCTCATGCGGTTTCCAGTTTCTTGCTTCAGCATTTGCATGGGTTTTGGGATCCAGACAGTCCTATGGAAAACATTATCAACTATCAAATGGTTGCCCTTTATGCACATCCCTAAGTATGTAAACCTCATACTATGGTGTTTAGGATCATTTCTTACTCTCATTCTGTTCATAACCTATATATCGAAATGTATTCTATATCCTCGATTGATACGATGGGAATTCACCCACCCGATAAGGTCAAATTTCTTCTTTGCGCCATGGATAGCCTGTATGTGGTTGACAGTGGGAACACCCGATGCAATAGCCACAACTATAAACCCAATTTTCTGGTTACTTTTGATGGCACCAATCATGTTACTGAACGTCAGAATATATGGACAATGGTTATCCGAAGGCAGGAGATTAAGTGAGAGTGCAAACCCTGGAACCCATCTGTCTCTAGTGGGAAATTTTGTAGGGGCTCTATTGGCTGCAACAACAGGTTGGAAAGAGATCGCTCGTTTTTTTTGGGTTATTGGCCTTGTACACTACCTTGTGCTCATCGTTACTCTGTATCAAAGATCGCCGACAGCACCTGTTCTGCCCAAGAATCTTCGACCCTACTTCTTTCTGTTCGTTTCGGCACCAAGCTCAGCTAGTGCTTCTTGGTGCGCACTTAGTGGGAGATTCGATATGGTTTCGCGATCATGTCTCTTCCTCGCCTTCTACCTATATATGCTATTGGTAAGTGATTTCATCTTAACAACACTTAAGCTTCTAATGAAACAAGCTGGCCTGTACAAGTGTACTTAAGTGCATGTCTGTTTTGTAGTGAATTGCTTGTGCTGCTCCATCCTTTGAAATGCATGATCATGTTTGAATACACTTTCAGATAGATGTCCACATGCTCACAATTTCGAAATTCTGTAGGACATAAATATCTTAGTTTCAAATAAACTATAGCCCTACGTTGTCTAGCTCTATGTAAGCAAGAATATCTAATGAGGAATTTCCGCGCAGATTGTCAAAATCAACTTCTTCAGAGGATTCAAGTGAGTAATTTCAAATGACTCCAAGTTGCAGTAGCCGTGCGTTCCTTTTGCTGGACTGGTTGGTTTTGATTACAGCTTTATTGTCTTTTCAATGCTTGTAGGTTCTCGGTAGCATGGTGGGCATACGCATTTCCGCTGACTTCTTTTGCGAACGCATCACTGCATTATTCCGTTGAAGTTGGCAATCCTGGGCTACAGGGCTTTGCAGTCATCTTCTCCTTTGTTGCGTGTGTCACTGTATTTATGCTTTGCCTCTTAACCGTGCTTCACATTTTCTGGGGAACTATGTTTCCTAACGACTTAATGATTATACCTAATGAGAAGGATGGACGCTCGGAGAAGGAGCAGCTCGCATGGACCCAAGGCTAACAGATATAGATTTATAATATGAGACCATCTGTACTACATCCCGAATGCCTGAACTTAACTTCAGGCAAGATAACACTGATTTCAGAATGATGTATAACGAATTAAAATAAATTCTCAACTCGTGCAAATACATTTATTGTGAAGAAAAGTTGAACGATCAAACGATCCTTGTTAGCGTAGAACGGATTACATTAAGATTTTATATCCATAAGATGATAAATGCATACGCCTCATCGTTAAACATAGCCTGAAATCTAAGATCCTGCCCTCGAAATGCAGTTTGAATAGATGGAAATTAAGTTACAGAAAAGCGTGTTTGCTTCCAAAACAAGGTTCAAAACTTTATATGCTTCCAAGGCACTTATAACCTTCTTAAATGAACATTCAAAATGATTGTTACCATATCAGAAAAGGAACTACTTAAAGAACTCACAAATTGTTAACTGTTTGTGGGTATGGCTAGCATCCGATATGCTGATGGAGATCTATATTAAACTACATAACCTCTTGATAATCTCTTCCCGAGGTGGTGGAACCAATATAAAATCTTATCGTTTGAGAAATCCATTCTCAAGTGTCTAAACCTAAGTTTTCTTTTTACGTCTGACGTCTTTTTTTTCCACTCTTTCAAGGAACTTAGATTTCTCCATCGATGGAATATTTCCCTCTATGTAACGTAAACCCTTGTGGCTTTTCAAAGATTATTTTTCAGCAACAGCTTGCTTACGTGATAAACACACTAGTCAATGAATGATGACCAACCTAACTCTCTAGAGACAGTGATACTAAAATGTCCTGGGAAGAGACGATAACGCATGTTTTTCTTTTCTGCGTGTTTATACTTTTTGTTCCTGCAAGATAACAACATAAGTAATATTATTTTGTTCTTCATTGGTGGACAAGAAGGTTCTTTAAATTGCAATTATCACTTACTCGTGCTGAAGGATTGCCTTCATCCCGCTTCACGTTTATCAACAATGTTGTTCTTATTACGAAAAAATACAATGCGCATTCTCTTTAAGAAGCAATTGATTTGTCCTGAATAGCTCTAACTCTTTATGTCCTAGGTCAAAGAAAGAACAAGCTGGAACAAAAACGAAAGAGGTGCATCTTCTTAGGTCATAATGAAAAGAATAGGGATCTCTTATTGTATGACCATGAAGCAAAGAAGATCAAAGGGATTTGCATTGTGGTGTCTATGGATCAGCCACATGTAGTGGAGGAAAAGAAGGGATCTTCCGCTTTATTATAAAGTGAATGAGTAATTCACTATGTACCTTGCCCAAGAGTCATCCCTACCTATGAATAGGAAGACGAATCATCATTCGATGGTGAGAATAGATTCCACCAACCTAAAATCACCCAAACGGATTTGTTGTGATTGCAATGGGTGAACAAGAAGCTTTATGGTCAGAGTAATATTATGCCCTCAACTATTGAAGAGATGGGAGAAGGACCAAGGGGTCAAAGAATAGAGAAGCGCAAGTGGGCTTCTACTTGCATAGTTAGTATAGCCATGAAGGTTGAGAGTATGAAGGAAGTAATGAAGACAATAATTGAAGATGAAGCACTTGTACATCTAGCATGGAAGGAGGTAGGTCAATGAAGAATGAAACATGGTAGGTCACTAGCACCAAGTGGGTCGAGAAGGTGAAGGAAATCATAGAAGGGATCTTGGAATGATATTAAGACACATTGGTAGAACAAGAACATTGAAAGTGAAGGGTTTTGGTTTTCACGAATCTTTTGCTCAATGACCACTTTTTGCATCATATTAATGCCAGTAAGCTTAGATTAAGTGGCAAGTTTCTTTTCTAGATATCAAGTCAGCATTTTGGAATGTTGAACTAAAGGAGTACATAAATGTGTCTCAACCACCAAGGTTTAAGGCTCCACATTCAAAGGATACATTGTATAATCTCAAGAAGCCATCATATGTGATGAAGCAAGCCCTAAGATCATTCTACCAGTAGATAGAGATTGGGAGCTACATGAAGGTCTTTGGTAGTATTATCTCGTTATGGAAAACTATACAAGATATCAGCTTTGGAGTCCACATTTGAGAAGGCTTGAAAATAGACCTCATGAAGTACACTCATGATTTGGCTTGCACGTACACATGAGAAGCATGGTGAAAATAGCTTACTATCCAACGATGAAGATTGAAGTATGTACCCTCACCAAAAAGCTAGCAAAGGATATACTTAGATGGATCTTCGAAGACTTCACGCTAGGCAATGAATGTAGTTCACCTTTGCATGAAAATTTAGGGATTCATAGACATAGTCAATGCCTCATGGAAGACCTGGCATCATGCAAGGAATAGTTCACCATTGAGTGCATATTGAGGGGGGTGGGGGTGTTAGATATGCTCAATGCCTCACCCTTATTGTACGGTACACCATTTCCCATTACACTCTATTTTTGTATGGCCCCTGTTATGAGTAGAAGCCATGTGAGAGTGTTGGATATTGGTAGGTTCCAAATTTTGAGATCAAATGAGGTCTAGAGTAGACCATATATGGATCATTAGGAAGGTTACTTCTAAGCCATTAGATTTGGGATTGATGCTATGTGAGGATCAACTAGGATAGAAACAAAAGTAGCTTTCTTAGCTTGGGGAAGGGTCTACTCGATGTGGGCCGATGAATCTAGTCTTGATCCTAAGTGTGGATTAAGTATTAATGGCTACAAATTAAGTAGGATCCATAGTGGAAATTAGTTTGGGCATGGATCAAGCTACCATGAACCATTAGAGTATCCATCTTAGTACCCATTGTGTTTCCATATAGCCTTTCAGCTAGGTTCTATTTAGATCACCATCTAAGCTCCATATAGGGAGTGCATGGTGTCTACTCTCCATTATAAACACAACTCTTGTGTTCTTCTCATGAATAGAAATATCTCTCTTTCTCTCTAACCTTGATCCTATATATAAGTTGTGGTAAGTACTACATGGTATTAGAGTTGCACGAGTATTCCATAATTATTCAATAATTTTTCTTTTTCTTAAATGTCACTTTGTGCATAGAACACACTTATGCTCTACGACATTTAAACCTGTGTTCAATTCATGAAAGCAATGAAAATAAAGTAGGATTTTTTTTTGAGGAGGAATGCAAAGATATTGAAAGAAATTTAACGAGATTTTTTCTTTTGAAGTGCACGACAAAAAAAAAACAAGTGAATAAACTTTTTGTGTTTCTTTGAATTGCAAAATATGTATACAAGATAACACAAAAGAACTTGAAAGTACTATTACTTGGAGATAACTTGAAGAAGAAGCTCAAAATCTTAGTGAAAGTGAGCAAAATTTTTTACACAAGTTGCAAAATAAACGCTTAACAAATTGTAAAATATGTGAGGAAAGTTGCACGAGGGACAACCTTAATAGATGGGAAATGTGAAGTAATAAAGATAAGACACTTGGAAGCTTCTGTGGAGGTGTTCAGGTAGACATAGATCAGCCTTCAACACAAAGAAATATTCACAATGTCTTCAAACAACAAGTGCTTGAAAAGAAGAAGAGCTTACTACTTGAAACCAACAAAAAACGTGAATGCAAATGCAAAAGAATTCATATAACATCACCTGAAACTCAACAAGTTGCACTCAAATGTTTCATAAGAGGTTGCAATGTCATGAAGGTGCTCGATTGGGTGGATCAATTCCATCTCTGAATTCTCTAAAATATGACACCTATAGAGTGCCTCAAACAAGGTAAAGTGATAGATGCATCTTTTCACTATCACTATTGATTGACTTGGAAACAAGATATTATCAAGAGACTTCAAATAATGTTTTATTTCGTATGGAAAAAGATAAAAGAATTGGTTTTCACCTCTTAACTTGTTTGTTCGTACATCATGGCATGGTCATTATGAGCATTCTGAGACCAATCTTCATTCATAAAAAAAATCATAACCAGCAGAGTCTACATAAACTCTCGAGGAACATGTAGAAAATGTTTCATTTTGAACAAGTGGAGATCATAAGGTTTAATCATAAAATAATAAGTTAAAGATTCAATTCTTATAATCCAAGCACCAATGACTAGATCAATCTCTTATCATTTCATCATTCATCGTAAATCTAGGAAGAGAAAATATCTTTGAAACGTGCATCGTTGTTGGGTGCCTACAATGTATTTCTATGTTATTACTAGCATAATTAATTCTAAGAATCATTGGACTTTCACCATCATATTTAAAGGAATGGAACACATATCTCTACCATCAATCAATGTGTGTGTGTCTTTGCATGTGGAATTTTTCCATTCATATTTTTTGCACTAACGTTTTAATATTAAGTAAGATTTTGTTATTTTAGATGAATCTTTCCTTGTTTTATCATCACTATGCTACTCATTAACATTTTCTTTTAGTGCTTAATTTTCTTTCACCTAGTTTGTGCCTTGAACTAGGTGGAAGATATGATTAATGTGATAAAAAAGATGAATTTCCCTTTCCTAACTTATGAATGAACTCTATCGTAGCTATTATTAATAATAAGAAGATACTTATAGTGCTAGATACTAATCGTTCAATAATGGAACAAAAACCAAGATTTCCCACATTTATCTCTATAAATTCTCTAAATTTAGGTAGTTAGGTAAGGAAATGTGTTTGACATAACTTGATTGATGCTTTCAACAATAAAAATACGAGATTCTTATGTTCAAGTTTTTAGATTGTGTTATTGATTATAAATATTTAGAAAAATTGCGAGAAACTAGAGTGTTACCCTTAGTGTCCTTGTGAAAGGCCAAATGGCCACTTGCCACTTCTTTGTATGTGTTCTATAATAAAACATATAATGACCTAGTCTGTCACGGACTATAAGTTCGACCCCATTTGTAAGACCTAAGAAGTTTTTCTTCGTGCTCCCTATGTGTAACTGTGCTTTTTTGCGTATTCTGCAGCTTCTGTATGGAGTACTCTATGTAGCCTTAGGAGCTTACTTTTCTACTTCGAGGATATTGTCGTGGAGCTCTCAAGAAGGAGAGCCCACTCTCGTGCATCACCATCAAATTACTTCATAGAGTGGATTGTATTGCGTTGGTTATAAATTTCTTTCAATGACTCTTTGTTTATTCGTTATTTGATAGCACTTCAATTCATTGTTCCTTTTTTAATTTCTTTTGGAGTAGTTTTCTATTCTTTGTAGTTGTTAAAGCTAATGAAGCTTGAAAGATGGAGCCAAATGTATTCGATATTCTAAATTTATCACATTACTTCTCTCAAGGGATAGAAAAAACAATAACGTAGCCAACCTAATTTCCAATTTATGGATATTTTCAAGAAATCTAAGTACAATGTTGATATGGTTGTCAACAAGTAGCAAGTGTTGCTAGAAATTGTAAAATGCAGTCAATCTAACATTCAAGTGATTGATTTTCTTAAGGTGACACTACAACATATGAGGGGCATACAGACGTTGTCGATACCGATGGTTATACCTTGGCATCGGTATGATGGTTGAAAATGCTTGAAAAACGATGGAGGCAATACGGACGTTAATTTAATCCTCGGTATATCTGCATCACTATTAGCGTCGGTATACACGTCGGTACTTTACTGGAAATTACCGATGCTTATTCCGATGCTTATACATACACTCATATGGATGCTCATACCGATGCAACATTTTTACCGATTTTCTTGTGTTTTGAATCAAAGTTTGCTCGTGTTGAGTTTGCACACGCAAACTACATTCTAAGCATATTGTGTACTGAGATCTCTCTCTTTCTCTCTCTCTCTTTGTCTCCCTATTTCTCTACACATACGTCTCTATTTCTCTAGATCTGAAATTTTGGTAAGTATCACACATTCTGTAGCACCCTGTCTCTTTCTTTGTGTTTTCCCTTTGTAGCATCCAGTTAAGTGGACTTTGATGATAATGCTCCAAAGAATTACATCGATGTAAGTGACTATTTTTTTATCGATTGACATAGAGAGAGAAATATGAAAGAAAGAGAGAAATCTAGAGAAACATAAAGAGAGAGATACATAGAGAGAGAGAGAGAGAGAGAGAAAGAGAGAGAGATGAAAGAGAGAGATAGAGAGAGTGAAAGAGAGAGATATGAAATAAAAAGAGAATGAGATAGAGAGAGATGCATACATACATACACACACATATGCATCAACATATTCACATACATATTACATACACACATGCATACACACTCACATACATATTACATACACACATGCATATACATACACATACATATTACATACTCACATGCATATGCATACACACATATACACACATACATGCATATAACATACACACATGCATATTACATACACACATGCATATGCATACACACACATATGCATACTCATACTCACATACATACATGTACACACACATATACATACATATATGTACACACACATATACATACATATATGTACACACACATGTATACATAGACACATGCGTATGTGTACATACATGCACACATATTTGCATACACACATGCATATGCATACATACATACATACATACATACATACATAAACACATGCATATTACATACACATGCACATATATATATACACACTCACATATGTATACACACACATGCACACCTCCACATACACATACACACACATCACATATACATACACACTTACACACATGTACATGATTTAGGGTTAGGTTTTTAGGATTAGGGTTTTTGACTTTTACACATATACACACATAATACATACACAGATGCACACATATACACATGCATACACACATCTCTTTCTCTCCCTCTCTCTCTCTCTCTCCCTACACACACATCTCTTTCTCTCTCTCTCTCTTATCTTGGTTAGTGTTGTGCATACTCTTTCACTCTCTCTCTCTTTCTCTATGTCTTGTTTTTTTAATATCTCTTTTCTTTTGTTTTGGAGGAGTTTTTTGGCATCGATTTTTTGGAATTTGACAAGAGAGAATGTGGATTGGGTTTTGATGAATCAAAAGTAATTACATCTATGTAAGTGATTTTTTATTATCAATATATATATATATATATATATATATATATATATATATAGAGAGAGAGAGAGAGAGAAAGAGAGAGAGATGAAAGCCAAAACATCCTCCTTGGCTTGGACATCTTTCCACCTTCATGTCCCGAGAGCCATACCTGCAACACATTTGCTCAATTTCTTCCGGTCATTGGAGCTCGGGCTTCAGGGCGTTTCTACCCATATATACATTCTGCGTGTGGTCCACAGGCTACAGGTAAACGAAGCATGAAACCCGAGCAGCTATTTTTACCTTACGTAAATGCGCTATATGGAAGTTAACGTTACGTAAATGCACATGATTCAAGAAATCTTAATACCGAGGTATCGATAGTCAATGCCTTGATACCTTATGCGCCTTTGACATTACCTACACATACTACGGTACTACCACGTAGATAGTCAGTAACTTACGGACCTCCACCACCACCTTCACCTACTCACTAACTGTCACGTACGGCTCCGCTTCATGTCATGACTCATGAATCATCTATACGTGTGAGGTCGCTTTCCTTACGTTTACTACGTAGGAATCGGTAGGATGAAGCTCTCTCGAGTCTGCAGCGGCGAGGGTTAGTTTTCAACAGCCATCCTTGATGGACGATGAAGCCATCCTTGATGGACGATGAGGCTGCTTATTACAGCGCCCTTGTAAAAGCCTACAGCTGATTGCGCTCTCCCAGCTCTGTTCAGACTCTGGTGATGTGAGACGGCACGTCTAAACGGGGGTTAGACTTCCGGCTCGTGATTCTTCTTCACTGAATCCCGCTGATTTTGTTTTCTTTTGTTTTTCAATAAAAGGCACAAATTCAATTAAAAATGAAGAAAGGAACAAAACATTCGGAGGAGGTGCAAAGCAGGAGTAAACTTAGAAAGTCTTTCTACATGAAGCAAAAAATTAAATCGCAAGATGACCAAGGAAGAAATAGTTGCAGATGAAGCTAGACTCGTGAGACGAAGCAAACGAACTCATGCGCGCGCTCCTATTCGAAAACGCTACCCCAGAGGCAGTAGTGGATGAGTGGGCTTTGAATGCACATTGGGTTTTGGGGTTTTTGGGGTTACGCCTGCTCGCCCCCTCGGCGGGGAGGGTTCCTCGCGCGTCCTTCTCTCGTCCCCCTCGCAGTGAGGGGGACCTCGCTCTGCTCTTTCAGTAGGAGTTTCCTGCGTGCTGTGCTGTACTTCATAGCGCTGCCATGGCCTTACACGAGGCGCTACCTGTTGGTCTACTTGGCTCCAAGGGGGAAGGTAACAATGGTAACATTAGCTCTATGATTAATCCTGTGTTCGAAGGTATTACAGGTTCTGTCTCTGTGTCGGGTGATAAGCTTAGACAAGAAGTTTATAATGGTGTGCAAACTGAGCGAGATCAGTTCAATCCTCAAGCCTTGCATGGGGCAGCGTCTTACGCCAAGGTTTTGCAGAATCCTCAGAAAGGGTTTTTCTCAATGTTTTCAAATCAGGAGTCTACAGGTAATATCTTTCCTCATTCTCTGTTTAATGATATCAAAGGTAAAGGCAAGATCTTGGAGGGTAATGGGTTAGCTTGTTCCTCTCATGATAAGGAGGGTGTGCACTCCATTGATATTGACCTTGAATCTAATGATCAGGAAGAATGCACCTTGGTTATTGATAGTTCAGCTCTGAATAAGTGGAATGTTCACCTTGAAGATAAGGTTGTGATAGCTCACTGTCATGGTCCTCGGCCTGCGCTGGATCTTCTTAAAAATTGGATGCGTGTGAATTGGGAAAGCAAAGGGCTTTTTGCCAAGCATGTGCAGTTCCTTCCCAATAATTTCTTTGTATTTTTTTTCGATGATGTTAGTAGTGCCTTGCAAGTTATAGCAGAGGGACATTGGATAATAAGAAACACT
Source organism: Ceratopteris richardii (assembly GCA_020310875.1). NCBI lineage: Eukaryota > Viridiplantae > Streptophyta > Polypodiopsida > Polypodiales > Pteridaceae > Ceratopteris > Ceratopteris richardii. The sequence goes on from CM035419.1 coordinate 139,807,340, forward strand.
CCTCTCTCATTTTACAAGTCGTATCCTGGCTTTAATCCCAGAAATAACAAACCAACTAAAGTTCCAGTCTGGGTGGAATTTCCAGATTTTCCTGTTGAATTCTACCCATGGCTTGACAAGCTTGGTTCTCTCATTGGTAAGGTTCTGGGGCAAAAGCAAAAAAAAGAATTCAATATCAAATGGGAACCTCAGTTTCTTATTGAAGTCGATATTTCTAAAAGTATTAAAACTGAGCTCCTCATTAAAAACTCTGAAGGGTTTAGGCTGCATGCTCAAAAAGTTTTTTACAGAAATTTGCCTAATGCTTGTTTTAACTGCTATAAACAAGGTCATTTAATAAAGGATTGTCCTTTGCTTGGTAATAATCAGACTAAAGAGAATGTAGGTGAGGAAATGGGCACCAAAGCTGCTGCTCCTAATGTCAAAACTCCCCCCAAAGATGAATCAGGGTTCAAAAAAGTTACTGTCAAGCAAAGGAAGAAAAACCCTAGCTCTGTGAGCAGGTCTGAACCTCTCTACAAAGGTGTTTTCAATCCTTATCAGGTTCTCGAAGAAGCTGCCAACGATTATCATCTTCCATCCTCCTCTGATGACTTTGTTGATAATAAATTTCAAGGTAGCCATAACCTTGATGTAAACATGCACAACTCAAAGGCTGTGGAGACCGAGAATGTAAAGGGTCAGGTAAGTAAATCTAGATTGGAATCTCACAATGATTGTGAAGGAAGGGAATCTGTCTTGGGGGAATCGGCTCCCATACCTATTACGGACTCAACACCTGTTGCGGACTTGTCTAAAGAAGACTCCCCAAGTAACTGTGATGAAATGTTTATGGATCAAATCAATAAATTTGATGAACATACTACAGATCTGGTGGGTGCTGGTCCCAGCATTGACCAAGATGTTCATATGTCCAGTGTCCTGTCACCTAATGCTAAAGGTAAAACCAAGTCCAAAAGAAAGGAAATGCTCAGGAATTCAGTTTCTGCAGTTAAGCCTGGTAAGAATCTTAAGAAGTAAGTTCTCTTCTCTTTCCTTTGTCCATGGATTGTATTAAGCTAGTTTCTCTTAACACTAAGGGGCTTACTGATCCTATCAGGAGCAAGGCCATCAATTTATGGATCAAAGATTCTTCTATTTTTCCTGACTTTTATTTGTTTACAGGAGCTGAAGGTGGGAGGTTCCACTCTGATGTCGAACTTGAAAACTGTTTCGAATCCTTACCATTGGGTTCATATGGATCATTCTGGGAAAGGTGGTGCTGCCATTGGGGTGGCTAATGGAGTGTGTCATCTTATTGAGGAGGTGTTCAAGAGTAGTTCTAACCAGTGGATTGCCGTCAAGTGTAAAGAGCCTTTTAATTGTACTGTAGTGTGTATTTATGCTGCTAATCAGGCTTCTCAAAGAGCTAAATGCTGGGAAGAAATTGCTAAAATTAATGATGTTTTGCTGCTGGCTGGCGACTTTAACATGGTCACTAATCTGGGTGATAGGATCGGCAACAATGATAATATTATCTCTGGGGGTGAGAAGCATTGTTGGCTTAATCTGATTAATAAGCACAGCCTGCTTGATCTTTCTATTAGCACAGGTCATACCTGGAACAATAGAAATCAAGTTAATTTTTTGTCTGCCAGATTGGACAGGTTTTACTTGCATGCTGGTAGAAGCAATAATTTGTGGAATTATAGTTGTGACATTGATAGGTCCTTGGCTTTATCTGATCATGCGCCTTTGATTGTGAAGCTGTTCTTGAATAACCCCTCGTATCGTGCTGGTTGGCCTCACATGGATTCTACTTTGTTTAAAATTCCTATTGTGAAGGAGAAAATCTCTGATATTCTGATTTCGCATTTTAAAAAAGATAGGTCTCCCCTTGTGGCTTGGGAAGAGGCTGTTAAAGAAATCCAAATTACTGTTAAGAACTTTAAGAATAAAGCTAAAAATATTAGGTATGAGAGAAGAATGATGATATTGAAGGAGCTGGACCTTCTAGAGTCCTCTAAGCTTGATGATAATTCCAAAAGGCTGAAAATCCTTGAGTTGCAGGATAAAGTGAGGAAAGTTGATTACCTCCTTGCTAGAGGTGCCCTTGTCACGTCTCGAGAATTCTGGGCTGGTAAAGTGGATAAGCCTAATAAACACATGTTTGATCTCATGAGAAAGAAAAAAGCTAGGGACTTCATCCCTTTGCTTAAAGATAATAATGGTCTCTTAGCTTCTAATATGAAGGATAACTTGGAGGTTGCCCATAGGTTCTTTGCCAATGTTTTCTCTCTGCCTCCCAAGAGAGGGGCTGATGTGTGGAGTGCAAGAGCTGCCATTGCCCTTTGTAGGAAGAAAATGGTTCCTCAGGGAATGGACTCCCTCCTTGACATGCCCATCTCTGAGGGTGAGGTGAGAGAAACCATTAGCAAATTGAAGCCTGGTAAATCCCTTGGTATTGATGGTCTTCCTTATGAGTTTTTTCAGGAGTTCAAGGATTTGTTGGTGCCCATAATTCTCAAGATCTGGCAAGAAGCCTCTAGAAGGGGGTCTCTTTCTCCTTTTATCAACACAGGGGTGATTAAGCTCTTACATAAAAGAGGTCCCAAAGATGACTTAACCAATTGGAGACCCATCTCCTGCCTGACTTCTCTATACAAAATTTTTGCTTCCATCCTTGCCAGAAGGCTGAGTCCTTTAATGGATAGTATAATTCTGCCAGAGCAAAAAGGCTTTATCAAAGGGAGATTTATTCTGGATAACATTATTACCATTTGGGAAAGTCTTGAGTATTATAAAGAGCTCAATATAGACACTTACTTTTTCAAAATTGATTTTGATAAGGCCTATGATAGGATTGAATGGGACTTCATTCTTCAGTCTCTTCATGATGTTGGTTTTGGCAAAAAGTTTATAAGATATGTCAGTATCCTGTTTGGTAATGCCTGTTCTAAAGTTGCTATTAATGGAAATTTGTCTAACTCTTTTAAGTTATGCAGGTCTATTAGACAAGGGTGTCCCCTGGCCCCCCTCCTATTTGCTATTTCTAGTGATGCTTTGGGTTGGCTTGTCAAGGATTGCTTCTGTCAAGGGACCATCACTGGTCTTGATATCCCCCAAGCTCACTCTCCCCTGGGGCTGCAGATGTTTGCAGATGACACTAACATGATGATGATTGCTGAAGAAAATTCTGCTAAGCAATTTCTTAACTGTCTTGACCTTTTCTGCCTTGCTAGTGGCTCTGTGGTCAACCATCAAAAAACAGGTTTTTTTGCCACTGATAATAAGATTCCTTTTTGTGTTTTGGCTGCAGGTTGTGATATCATCAAAAAAGGGAGTATTTTTAGGCTTTTGGGTATTCCCATGGGCTTTGGTATTTCCAATGATCAAAGGTGGAATTGGGTGCTTGATAGATTTAGAGCTAAAATTTTTAAATGGTCTGATGTGCAGCAAAGTATCTCCCAAAGATCTTTTGTTTTAAAACATTATATCCTCCCTTCCCTTACCTATTTTCTGTCCTGTTGGCAGCCTAGTAAAAAGCAGCTTGGTCAGGCCATCTCTCTTGCTAGGAATTTTTTGTGGGGAGGCTCTAAAATTCCCAAAGTTGCTTGGGATATTTGTTGTATGAGAAAAACTGAGGGAGGGCTTGGGCTCATTTGTCCTTCCAGAATGGCCACTCAAATGGCAGCTAAGTGGATTTTCAGATCTATTTCCTCTAATGACTTTTGAGCTTGTTTAATTAAAAGAAATGTTAGCAAGTTCAACATTAAACATAATAAAAGCTGGGTCAATTGCTCTCTTCGGGATGTTATTACTTCTCCTGTTGATTTTGTGCCCAAAGGCAGTCAGCTTACCTGTTCCTTGTGGAAAGCTTGGATGGCTGTGAAAGCTAAATATAAATTGCCTGTTTACTTTGCTCACAACCTGTACTTCTTAGTTCAAGATTCCATTTGGTTTGGTTGGGCTAATACGGTTCCCTCCCCTTCTTTTCCCATTAGATGGAATAAATGCAGAAAGAAGGGATTTGGACATTGGCAGGACTTGTTAAATGCAGGTAACATTGTTAATGACATAGGCATTTCAGGTTTTGATGGGCTCTCTGTTCAATGCAAACAGGTCCTCTTAATTCAGAAGGAAATTCTGAAAAAAAAGCTAGAAATACAAGTGTGGAGGAAGGAGATCTCCCTTCAAAGTGTAGCTGAGGATATTCTTAAATCCTACAAAAAGAGTAGCAGAAGTATCAGAGAAATAACACGGAAACTCAATAAGAAGTGGGATCTCCAATGGTCCCCCTTGCAGTGGAAGTACAGATTCCTATGTAATTGGGCTTTTCCCTTCTCCAACAAACAGTCCTACCTTAACTGGCTAATTCTCCACAAAGGCATCTGGACAGGGGAACTTGCTAGAAAGTATAAAATTGATGCTGGAAATTGCAAGCTATGTGGTAAAGTTGAGGACCTGGAACACTTGTTCGTTCATTGTAAAAGTTCCTCAAGATTCTGGTTTGGTATGAGGTTCTTCTGTCAGAACAAAGGTCTTAATGCTCCTAACAGCAAAGACATTTTGCTGGGTGAAGCTCATGGTATGGATATTCTTTTGTGGCAGTTCATCAGAATCCACTCCTTGTGGTTTATATGGAAGACCAGGAACAGTGCCATCTTCAATAGGAAGGGGAAGGACTACTTCTTCTCCTTTTTGGTGGGCTTGAAGAAAATTCTCAATCTTTGCTACACCGACTCTATTGATTCTCATTCGGATGATAAAAATCCCTTTGTAATTCTTAGGAATAATCGTTACAATGTTTGGAAATCTAAACTCCTAAAGATGTACTCTAAGCCTAGATTGCAGATGATCTATCTCCTTGATGATTATTTAAACCTTTTCCGGATTTGAGGCCTCCCCCAATGCTGCCTCGTTGTAATCGTATCAGACTCTTTTGAGAGTTTGACTCGTTGTTTGTATTTTCTTCTAGCATCAATTTTATACTTTCTGTTCTTCAAAAAAAAAAAAAAAAAAATTAAATCGCAAAGAGTAAAAGCAAGTTAAAGAAAAAAACAAAAAGTATCCACTTTCGTTAAAATAACTAAAAGAAGTTGGAAAGTAAAATATCTTAAATTGGGTAGTAAATGTACGCACGGTGCCGTTCATCAGTTTTCTGTATGTAAAAGGATCAGCCCATCTTGGGAAAAAACTGAAAAACATTGTGAAGTTATAATAACAATAGAAGAGGGGAAAAAAATGCAAAGGAGGCTGTTTCAAGAAAAAAGCACCAATGGTAAACGTTGTCATATCCATATATGAAAGGCCGAACTCGCCACAAGATAACAACAAATCTCGGAAAGTCAGGTATGAAAATGACCTCATACTTGAAGCAAAACAAAATAAAAAACAAGGTATCGAGATGCGTGAAGAAGCAGAATCAGAACAGCACTCAATCCAATCGATTGATGCTTTCCTCGGTAAAGAGATGAAAGCTAAGGAATGCCACTTTGCGGGTTTCTTACGTGTGCATGAATCTTGTCATTTTGCCACAACTAGAGAAATGGAAACGTATGCACTACCAATCGAAAAAATCAAGGAGACACTGCAATTGGATTCCTGATCAAGCCCTCTACAATTATCATCTTTGCGGTTCGCCGAGCCTCACTACTCACTGCATAGGAAAGAGAGATGACCAATTCTGAAATATATATATATATATATATATATATATATATATATATATATATATATATATATATAAAGTAAAATGAATTGAAAGCACATTCACACACACAACCTCGTAAGGTAGAGACTCTCATCTGTGAGGAACTCATAGATACATGTCCAGTCAAGTCTTGAATTCGGGACTTCCCTCTTTAAGACTCAAGGCATCAAACCACTTGGTTCTAGGGCTCCTTCAAAACAATCATATTGCACGAAAAAACGAATGAAACTGCATCCTGCTGCATGACATGCACTAACTATAAAAGAAGAGAATTAAGTAATTATAAAGTAAAAAAATCTCTGTAGAAAACTTTCCCATATCCTTTAATATAATGTTAGCGAAATAGAGTTTCAAAGTCAAAGCCGGGGGAGTAAGCATCTTCCCAACCTCCTTAAAAAAAAAGGAAAAACAAATTATTAAGTTACAAATCTCAGTAGACAGTTTTGCCACATTTTTGAATATCATGTAAACAAATAGAGGGAATCCTGCGAGTCAATCATCAATTTATGGACGATGCCATTTTCGATGCGGTTATTGAGTTTGATTGTTCAACATTACCAAGGTTTTCGGGATATAGACACAAACAAACGAAATGGTTACCAACCAAAAATTAAGTGATTCCTCATATGACTTGTTAAGCAGACCCTAATTGCATCATATCATAAACAACAGTAAATGTATCATGCCGCACAACAAGAAGTAACTTAAAAGTAGAGATTTGAGCTAATTCTAGGTTAACACATAAACCGTGTGTTCATCGACCTTCGAAGACAAGCTAATGTGCATGCCAAGAATATGTTTGGCATCCCCCAAATCCTTCATATCAAATGTCTGAATCAACTTCTTTTTGAGAATTGACAAGTCATAAGAGGGCTTCCTAACAATCAACATATCATCGACATAGAGTATCAAGCTGTCATTTGAGCATCTCTTTGTGTAGATACAATGATACTCATCGCTTCTAGAATAGACTTAAGACTTCATAAATGCATCAAATGTTTGGTATCGTTGTCTAAAGGACTCTTTAAGTCCATATAGAATCTTCTTGTGCTTAGAAACTAGACCTTCTTTGCCAAGAGCTACATAACCTTCTAGCTGTTCCATATATATCTCATTTGTAAGATCTCCATACATGAAATCAGTTTTCACATCCATTTTGATGAGCTCTAAGTCCGTCCATTGCACAAAATCCAAGCAACATGTGTAGGGTAGCCATCTTGACCACTAGTGAGAAGATTTCCTAGAAATCAACACTATGTTGTTGCTTAAAAGCCTTTCCAAAAAGTCATGCTTTTTCACTTTGGAGAAGCACTCTCTGATGTTACTTTCAACTTACATACCCATTTACATGGTAAAGCTTTCATGCCCTTTGGAAAAGGTACTAGATCCCAAATACCTTTCTTGTGAATAGAATCCAACTCACTCTTTATAGCATGCTCCCGCTTGACATGATCTGTTGTTTGTATAGCCTCTTTGTAGCAAGAGGCTCACCAGCATCTGTGAGCATAAAAAAATACAAACTTGGAACATATCTATCACCTGGACGTGAGACACATGTAGAGTGTCCCAATGGTTGCTGAACGGGAACATTTGAAGACTAATCTGATCGGATATTCTCTTGAACATTTCAAAGTGTGGCATTTTTATGCATGCTAACTAGAGGAATATTATCCTCCAAGACCACTCTTCTCACTTCAACCTCCTTGATGGGCTCTCTATGCATCTTAGAATCGTTGGGAATGACATCACTACTTTTGATGATTGATCGTGTTTCAAGATTTCATAAGTGATATCCAAATTTTCCTTCTCGACTATATCAAAGAAAAATTCGTTTTGACTTCTGGTACAAATTTTGTCTAAGAATATTGGGTACATGAGTATATGATCCACACCCAAAAACTCGAAGATCATCATAATATGGTGGCTTCCCTATCCATAAATCTTGTGCCACTTTCAAGCATTTGGTAGTACTAGGTGAAAGATTAATCATGTGAACTATAGTCAATACTCTGTCTACCCAAAAGCCTTGTGAAAGGTTTGCATGATGCAACATAGAAAGTACTCTATCTTGAATAGTTTTATTCATCCTTTTAGCTACACCATTTTGTACTAGATTAAAAGAAGCTACAAACTCTCTATGGACTCCTCTAGATTGATAGGAAAGGCTGAATTCATGTAAGGTATACTCAGCCCCATTATCTGAACATAAAGCCTTAACCATAGTTCCTTTTTCAATCTCAATTGCAGCAAACCATTGTCTGAAAGTAGGGAATACCTCATCCGTTCCTTTGATAGGATATACCCAGACTTTTCTAGTAGCATCATCTATGAAAGTGACAAATTAATGAGAACCACCTAATGAACTTGTGGGCATAAGACCAGACACATCTATATGAACGAGATCTAAATGCTGAATTGAAGATTCATTGTGTGTCTTGTGCACATTCCTAGTTTTGTTTCCATATTGACAATGCTCAAAAAAAGAAAAATCAAGATTTTCCATTCGATTATGTGACATATGGCCTAAATGGCCATGTCAAATACAAGCCATAGGTTGTTTAGTGACAACTAACAAGTTCTCTTTCTGTGATACACATAAAGGATTAAGTGATCCAACTTTGCTTCCTTTTGCAATAACCATATTTCCCTATGATATGCAAAAGGACTACGCATAGAGGATCACTTTGTAACCAAGGCCATGAAGTTGATCAACTCACATCAAAATCTCTAATAATTGAGGTCCATGGCATACATTATGCATAGTAAACTTTGAACCATCAATGAAGTACATAACCACATCTCGAATCCCCACAATGTCACACTGGTCACCAAGTTTCACAATACCAAGGGACTTTGTTGCATAATTAGAGAACCATTATCTATGTGGTGTCAAATGGAAAGAAGCACCAGAATCTAGCAGCCATGTGTCCGAAAGAGAACCAGCCATAAGAGCCTCAATTTGTAGAGTGCTATCAAGGGTCAACACATCTGCATCATCAAACATAGCATTAATTTCTTTGATCTTCACAATTGAAGTAGATGGTGCAAGTAGTTGTTTAACATGCCCATCAACATTTTATCCTTTATCTTTAACATTTATTAATGCATAATAGTCTTTCTTCATGTGTCCCTTCTTATGAAAATAGTGGCATTTGATATCTCTCTTTGTTGATTTAATTTGACTGTTATTCCATTGACCATTCTTTTCCTTGTTCTTCCTCCTACCATGTTGCTTATTCTTTTCTTGGTAAGAATCAAAAACACTATATGCATCTCCACTCTAAGTGCCAACTATAGATTTTCTATGAATCTCCTCACTCAGTAGTGCTCCACATATGTCATCATAGACCACTTTACCACTACGTGCACTATTGCTAATATTTGTGCAAAATGTATCCCATGATGATGGCAAGGTGCATAACATCAAGACTGCTTTCATTTCATTATCCATATCCACTTTTTGATCCTATAACTAGGAGAATATAGCATCAAACACATTTAGATGAGTAGCAACACTATCTATGTCCTTCATGTGAAGGTCATATAACTTTCTCATCTGATACACTTTATTTGATGCCATCTCTTTTTCATATGTATTTCATAACTTCTTCCAAAGCTCCACTACACTTTCAGAATCTATACCTGTAAATTAAACATTATCTGCCACATGAAATTGAATTGTAGACCTGATCACTTCATTTAACTCATCCCAATCATCTTCATCCATGTCACTAGCCTTCTTTGAGATTCCATTTAATTTCTTCCATTTCCTCCTTTGAATCACCACATCTTTCATCTGATTCTTCCATAGAGCAAAGTTTGTGCCATGAAATTTTTGGATCCCAAAATGTTGTTGCCTTGAAAGTTATAGCTCCTACTTAGAACACTCGCACTAGACCTTGATGCACGAGATGTGACTGAGACCTCTAATGCCATGATGGTAGATAACCGAATAGAATTATAATGGAGTGAGAAGATTCAAACACCCGTAAGGCTCAAAGAAGAGCAAGTATTCCTATATATCAACAGTAATTTGATTTTGTATATGGTTTTTAAATAAAATAATGACATTACTTTTTAGAAAGAATACATACCCAAGCATTATCATGTTGACCAGGTGATGGTGCATGCTCAAAAGTACCATACTCTGCCTCATGTTCAATACATTCCAATTGTGCTCTTCGATATGTGCCATAACAAGAGTTACACCAACATATAATATGCTTATGATAGTAAAATTAATAATAATTCCTATCAGAGGATACATGTGAAGTCGTTGCATGGGTAGAAGGTGGTGGAATGCACTCTAATTGATCACAATTTGATTATAATAAGAAACAAAAAAATATATAAGTTATGTATCTTTCAAATATACTTGAAATTAAATGTTTGATATATTTCTTCTATTGTTAAATATGTGTTCTCATGAGTCACATCATCTATTGATGGATTAATATCAATTTCTCGTAATTCCTTTCCATCATCAATAGAATCAACATGTAGCGTATTATCCTCTTCATCAAAAAGATTAGTATCATTATCTTGTATAATGATTCTACTTTCTCTTTCAGATGTTGATGTATTAGTAACTGATGGTGAATCTTCAAGAGGACTTTCTTTGATCTCTCTAACAATAAATTGTATAAACAATGACCTACCTCTAGGTTGAACATGAATGACTTGCCACCAAGGGTGAGCATCTCGATTTTTTATAAAAATCTGCTTGTTCAATATGCCTAGGACGAATATGTGGTTCTTTAGTAGATCGCATTACCTTGGAAGAATAAATTTCCCAAAACCCAGATAATTCCTTTCTTAATGTGGAATTACTACCTTTATACTCGACCTGAAACCAGTCAACCTTCAAAATGACCTATCAAAATATATAAAAACAAAAACCCATTATTAGGTGCTTAAAAAAATAATAAACTCTATCATAAAAAATATAAACTTTTTTCTACGTGCTTGAATGTTCAAAATCATATTTCGTAGATACCAAAAACACTTACCACATAACCAAGTTGGCCATCTATAAGGTTTGTGTTTCTTGAGCTAGCATGTGATAGTTGCTTGAAAGAAGCAGCAATACTAGAGTCCTCTGTCTTACGTAAAGAACCAATGGATTTGATTCTAATATCCTGTCCAAAAGCCCACATATTAGTGAGCATTCGACCCTTCAAAAGAAATTAAATTAGTAAATAGAAACCATAAATAGAAACCAATATACATATATAAAAAAATTATTAAATAAAATTACTTTTTGTTCAGGACCTATCATTAACACTCTTTAATCATCTAAGATTTCTTCATTATTTGCATTGGCGCATTGCAAACGACTATATAGACAATCCGTGAAAGAAGATATGTATGTAATCTCATTATTATCAAGATTATGCCTATATCTTTTGTTTCTTCACCTTTTAGCTTTAGAGATTTTGAAGTTCTTGTTCATACTCGCTAAGGGATGCTTGCACGCATTCGCTATTATATGCTATAAAAGTAGAAACATCATTTTTTTTCTTGAAATGTAAATAAAAATGGAACTCCCTTACCTCATAATACCTCATCTATTATTTTTGAAGAAGACTCCTTGATCCATGCACGTGGAGCTTCTTCATGAACTCTTTCAAGGTACTCACTAACATAATACATGCACTCTTCAAGCATCCAACCCTTTGCCATGGATCCTTCTAGTTTCACTCTTTGTCACACATAACCTTTTAATATTCCCATAAATCGCTTGAACCAGAACATCCATCAAGTGTTGAAAACACCTGCAATCTCTATTTCATCTACAAGATGGACTAATAAATGAACCTGAATATCAAAAAATGAAGTGGGAAGCTCTTTCTCCATCAAAACCTAGTAGCTCTTTGCACTCACGTTTTTTTTATGGGATCAAGTTTTTATCAATCTTTTTTATGTAATCCACCTATACATATCCTAAAAAAAGTTATAAAGATGTTAATTCAAAAATAAAAGATATAAAATATTCATATATATTAAATATAAAAGTATCATAATAACCTTATAAATGATCCAAGACAATAGATCACAGCTCGTACTCCTTTCGTTGTACATCCATCGATAACCAAAGGTAAAATATGTTTCAAAACGTTATGCCAGTCATGGGTTTTTAACCCAGATAAGCTCTTATCATCCATAGAAAACATATTTCGGAAAGATGCTCCTTATCGTGTAGGAGTCTAAATCAACTGAATCCTATTGTTGATAGTTTGTACCTCTTTTATTCTAAGTACCCAAGGAGCAGGTGCATACGTCATTTCCTGTTGATTTCTATAAAAAACTGGCCATAACTTTGGTTTTAAGTTTTGATCTTTCAAATCATTCCTTGATGCTATGGTATCTTTTAGTCGAAGAAGATGTCGCCATAGTGAATAAACCATATTCTTGAATATATGCATAGGATCAAGAAGATGACATACTTTTAACTCTTTCCAGTACTCCAAAGAATACCATATTGATATCTTCTGTGCGAGTGCCTATTTTCCTTTACCTCTCTTCACATACTCATTATCTTCATCATCATTGTAGATTTTTGATTCTAGATCTATCAGAGGTCCATCTGTCCATTTTTTATACCAATCCATAGGTGTCATAGGTTTTGGACACGACTTGTTTCAAGCTTTCCAGTAAACTGTATCACTTCTCTTTTAGATCTTAATGGATGATCATCACGCAAGAACTGTCGATGTCGAAGATAAATATTTTTGTTCAGATTCTTACTATAGATTGATGTCAACCAATCACCACAATATGGACAAGCATTATAACCCTTCGTAGATATTCTTGCATCATGAAAATGATAAAAATATAATTACATTAACACACATTTATTTGTATGCATATTGATTTAAAAATTTACATCAGTACCTGAACAAACACCATATTCTAGAAAATCGTGAATAGTCCAAGCCACAATACCATGAACTATAATAAGTTTTTCATTGATGATTTTTGATACATCAATGACATTAATACCTATTTGTTTACAAGGATTAAGTTATATCAGCTAACTATGGAAGTATTAGGTTGTTTGAAAATAAGAGAAGAAAATTTCTCTCGATGATTTTGGAAAATAGATAAATAATTACAATGTATGGGTGGACATGAAGTGTTCATTCAATGCAAGTTCTTGTTCTTCAGTCTTTATATATATTATGATCCTCATTGATTTGAGTAGCTATATATAGAGAAATAAGTTTGGGAGGAGAGACATCTCTCTAGTATGACGTCGGAGGAATAGATGCAATGTGTATATATACTTCTTTTATATGGCTAAAAGGCTGAATTAGAGTTTCTAAATTAGGATTTTTAAAACCCTAATATCTAAATTAGTGTTTTTGAGTTAGGATTTTTGAATTAGGATATGTAAATATATATATATATATATATATATATATATATATATATATATATATATATATATATATATATATATATATATATATATATATATATATATATATATATATATGTATGTATATATATATATATATATATATATATATATATATATATATATATATATATATATATATATATATAAATGTGTGTGTGTGTGTGTGTGTGTATGTATGTGTATCTATATGTGCGCATGCATGTATTGTGTGTGTATGCATGTGTATATGTATATCTACATGTAAATATGATTATGTGGGTCGATCTGTGTGTACATATGATTATGTATGTGTATGTGAGTATGTGTATGTGTCTATGTGTGTAATTGCATGCATGTGTATGTGTGTGTGAAAATGTGCATGTATGTGTGTGTATGTATAAATGTGCATGTATGTGTACATGTGTGTAAATGTGCATGTATGATGTATATGTGTGTGTATGCGTGTATTTGTACCTCTAGTCTCACTCTTTTCTTTCTCTCTCTGTCTCTCATATACATACATACATACATACATAAGGATACATACTCATATCCACATATATACATAAAAGCAATGCGTACCATGCATTATTGTGAGGATGAGCCATAAGTATCTACATCTCTTTTAGACACCGGTTATGCGTCCAACTTGTCCCAAACTCTGTCTCAAGTGAACTAAGTACGTATTTTTTATCCCTCTCATCATGCTCACTACAAAAATAAAAAAAATCATGTAAAAAAAACATAAGATATTTATTTCAATTTATATGTAAAATTTATACTTACTTCTTCTCTTGAACTCCAATCCATTCCCTATGTACACGATGTTCCCCTCTGGCTCTATATCGCGCTCTAGCCCTAAGGTGCCAATGCATGTCCTCATAGGCATGTGTGCTCTGCTATCATGATCTGGAGGTGGTATAGGTGTGTTGAAAATAGATAGATAAAAATAAAGAAAAATATGTGTTATAATATCAGTAAAGCAATTATTGAAAAAAAAAACATACCTATGAGCAGATAGCTCTCTTCTTGCATGTGGAACCGGAGAGGAGCCCTCCTCTGATTGCCGGGTAAGCATCTTGATTGTATAATCCACCTCACCATCAGCCATCTTTGAGTAGTCATGCATGATGAGCCCTAGAGTATCAAGCGGAACTCTCGCTCTAATAAGACTTTTATGAGAATGAGTTTCACCTTTCTCTCTCTACTAGGGTCCATAATACCTGTACATATAAAACAAAATGGGTTAGAAAAAAAAAAAAAAAAAAAAAAAAAAAAAAAAAAAAAAAATATATATATATATATATATATATATATATATATATATATATATATATATATATATATATATATATATATATATATATATATATATATATATATATATATATATATATATATACACACTTGAATGTGTGTATATGTGTATATAGGTGTATATGTGAGTGTGTGTATGCATGTATGCATATGCATGTGAATTATGTATGCAAATGTATGCATGTGTGTGTATGTGTGTGTGTATGCATGTAAGTATGTATGTATGCATATGCATATGCATTATGTATGCATATGCATATGCATTATGTATGCATGTATGTGTATGTGTATGTGTGCGTGTATGTGTCTCTATGTGTGTGTATCCATATATATGTGTGTCTGTCTCGTTGTGTCTGTCTATGCATATATGTGTGTGTATGTGTCCATGTGTGTGCATGTGTGTGTATGTGTTTGTGTGTGTGTGTGTCTATGTGTGTGTCTATGTGTGTTTATACGTGTGTATCTGTATATATGTGTCTATATGCATGTGTATGTATGTGTGTAAATGTGTATGTGCGTATGTGTGTGTGTAAGTGTGTATGTGTCTATGTGTGTATGTGTGTGTATATGTGTGTGTCTATGTGTATATATATATATATATATATATATATATATATATATATATATATATATATATATATATATATATATATATATATATATGTATGTATGTATGTATGTATGTATGTATGTATGTATATGTATGTGTGTGTGTGTGTAAATGTGTGTGGATGTGTGTATGTGTGTGTGTAAGTCTATATGTGTCTATGTGTGTGTTTATATATGTGTGTGTGTATGTGTGTGTGTGTAAGTTTGTATGAATCTATGTGTGTATGTGTGTGTGTCTATGTGTATAAGTGTATGTGTGTGTCTTTGTGTGTGTCTATGTGTGTATATCTGTGTGTATGCATGTGTAAGTGTGTTTGTGTATGTGTGTGTGTGTGTAAATCTGTGTGTATATGTGTGTGTATGTGTGTATATGTTTGTATGTGTCTATGTGTGTGTATGTATCTATGTGTGTGTATGTGTCTATGTGTGTATGTGTACAGATGTAAGCATGTATCTATGCATATGCATGTCCATTTTGTATGCATATGTATGCATATGTGTGTATGTGGGTGTATGTGTATGTATGCATGTACGTATGTATGCATGTAAGTATGTATGTATGCATATGCATATGCATTATGTATGCATATTTATGCATATGTAAACATGTATGTTCATGTGTGTGTATGTCTCTTTACGTGTGTGTGTGTGTATGCATATATATGTGTGTATGTGTGTGTGTGTGTGTCTCTCTCTACATGTGTGTGTGTGTCTATGTGTGTATATGTATGTGTGTGTATGCATCAAAGCATGTATGTATGCATACCCATGTGCATTATGTATGCATATGTATGCATGTGTGTGATTGTGTGTGTGTATGTGTGTGTATGTCTCTCTATGTGTGTGTGTGTGTATGCATATGTATGCATGTATGTGTATGTCTCTCTACATGTGTTGTGTATGAATATATGTTTGTGTATGTTTCTATGTGTGTGTGTCTATGTGTGTGTCTATGTGTGTGTAGGTGTGTGTGTAGGTGTGTGTGTCTATGTGTGTATGTGTGTGTCTATGTGTGTATATACATGTGTATCTATATATACGTGTTTGTATACATGTGTATGTGTGTGTGTAAATGTGTCTGGATGTGTGTCTAGATGTGTGTGTGTGTAAGTGTGTATGTGTCTATGAGAGTGTATGTGTTTATGTGTGTGTATGTGTCTATGTGTGTGTATGTGTCTATGTGTGTATGTATATGCATGTATGTATGCATATGCATGTGCATTATGTATTCATATGTGTGTGTATGTGTGTGTATGCATGTAAGTATGTATGTAGGCATATGCATATGCATTATGTGTGTTTGTGTGTGTGTGTATGTCTGTGTGTGTCTATGTGTGTATATGTATGTGTGTATATGTATGTGTGTATATGTATGTGTGTGTATGCATGTATGTATGCATATGCATGTGCATTATGTATGCATATGTATGCATGTGTGTGTATGTGTGTGTATATCTCTCTCTCTATGTGTGTGTGTATGCATATGTATGCATGTATGTGTATGTCTCTCTACTTGTGTGTGTGTATGCATACATGTGTGTGTATGTGTCTATGTGTGTGTCTATGTGTGTGTATGTGTGTGTCTATGTATGTATATACATGTGTATCTATATATATGTGACTATATGCATGTGTATGTGTGTGTGTAAATGTGTCTAGATGTGTGTGTGTAAGTGTGTATGTGTCTATGAGTGTGTATGTGTTTATGTGTGTGTATGTGTCTATGTGTGTGTATGTGTGTATGTATATGCATGTATGTATGCATATGCATGTGCATTATGTATTCATATGTGTTTGTATGTGTGTGTATTCATACATATGCATATGCATTATGTGTGCATGTGTCTATGTGTGTATGTGTGTGTATGTGTGTGTGTCTATGTGTGTATGCATGTGTATGTGTGTATAAATCTATGTGTATATGTGTGTGTATGTGTCTATGTGTGTGTATGTGTATGAATGTATCGTGCATTATATATGCATCTGTGTGTGTATCTGGGCATGTAAGTATGTATGTATGCATATGTATATGCATTATGTATGCATGTATGTGTATGTGTTTGTATGTACCTCTATGTGTGTTTGCATGCACATATGTGTGTGTATTTGTGTATGTGTGTGTGTGTCTATGTGTGTATGTGTATGTGTGTATGTGTGTGCATGTGTGTGTATGCATGTAAGCATGTATGTATGCATGTGTGTGTTTGTGTGTGTATGCATGTAAGTGTGTATGTATGCATATGCATATGCATTATGTATGCATATGTATGCATATGTATGCATATGTATGCATATGTATGCATATGTATGCATATGTATGTATGTATGTATGTGTATGTGTGTGTGCATCTCTCTACATGTATGTGTGTGTGCATATATATATGTGTGTATGTGTATGTGTGTATGTGTGATTATGTGTGTGTATGCATGGAAGCATGTATGTATGCCTATGCCTATGCATTATGTATGCATACGTATACATGTGTGTGTATGTGTGTGTATGTGTGTGTAGGCATGTAAGTATGTATGTATGCATATGCATATGCATTATGTATGCCTATGCATATGCATTATGTATGCATATGTATGCATGTAGGTGTATGTGTGTGTATGTGTGTGTATGTCTCTTTACGTGTGTGTGTGTGTGTATGCATATATATGTGTGCATGTGTATGTGTGTGTATGCATTTAAGCATGTATGTATGCATGTGCATGTGCATTATGTATGCATATGTATGCATGTGTGTGTATGTGTGTGTATGCATGTAAGTATGTATGTATCAATATGCATATGCATATGCATTATGTATGCATGTATGTGTATGTGTGTGTGTATGTCTTTCTAAGTGTGCGTGTGTGTGTGCATGCATATATGTGTGTGTTTGTGTCTACATCTGTGTGTGTGTGTCTATGCGTATGTGTGTGTGTCTATGTGTGTATGTATGTGGGTATGTGTGTATATAGGTGTGTATCTATATATATGTATCTGTATGCATGTGTGTGTGTGTAAATGTGTGTGGATTTGTGTGTCTGTGTGTATAAGTGTGTATGTGTCTTTATGTGTGTGTGTATATATGTATGTGTGTGTATGTGTATGTGTGTGTGTCTATGTGTGTATGTGTGTCTCTCTATGTGTGTATGCATGTGTCGATGTGTGTATATTTGTGTATGTATGCATATGTATGTGTGTATGTAAATTAGTGTGTATAAGTGTGTGTGTAAATGTATGTGTATGTGTGTGTATGTGTCTATGTGTGTATGTGTGTGTATCTATGTGTATGTGTGTCTATGTGCATATACGTGTGTGTATATATATATGTGTGTATGCATGTGTATGTGTGTGTGGAAATTGTGATGTTGGAGGGAAGATCTTTGTTTAGGTATGCTTTGACACAAATATGTGGGTGCCATATCGCATTCAATCATTGCATGGCACCTTCATATATGATCCACCAACATTTGTCCTAGAAGCCATAAACCTATCAATGGGCAGCACAATTTCCTTGATGGATATATAAAGAAAACAAGAAAGGTTAGGGATCTCAATAGAGTGAGAAGAACATAGGTTTCAACTTTTTTTGTACGAGGTATAGCAATCACATGAAAAGGCACAAAGTTGCGTGCAAAAATACTCAAGTGCTGATTTGCAAAGCTTGAAACTCCATTTCATCATTTTCAAAAATTTAAAGAATGTGGTTCGGTGATAAAAGGTGGCACTAGAAACAACAAGCCGAGGAGTTAACCACTCCATAGCTATCCTATAATTTTTCCTTATCAATAATTTGAAGCACGTTTTTATAAGAAAAATTGTCTAACTTGCGAAAAGGAACTTCTCTTAGAGCGATACTAATGTCCTATTGTTCTTCCAACTATATTAGAACATTCTATTGCTTAATCCTAAATTATTTGACTCAATATTTAAGAATATGTTAATAAAACCCCTCCACATGTAGGTAATTAGTTAACAACCTCTAATATGCATGAGTTGTGTCTAATCAATTAAGTCACAATTCAAGAACACATCTATGCAGACCGATATATAGATATTTACTTGAAGCCTCTATACATAGATATTTACTTAAAGCCATGATTTGCTTAAAGCGTCTATACATACATATTTACTTAAAGCGGATATTTACTTGAAGCCTCTATACATAGATATTTACTTAAAGCCATGATTTGCTTAAAGCGTCTATAGATACATATTTACTTAAAGCCTCTATCCAGACTCAAGTAATAATATAATATTTCCATATTAGTGATACTAACACAAGTCAATGATCATGCTTAGGACCATGATGAACGAAGAAGGAAACTCCATTTTTTGTCTCAAAACGAGTTCTCAAGCCTATGCTATTAATGATCCCCTATGAGATGGGACATTCTTATATCGAGGATTTTAAGCATACATATTTGGTGTAATATCCTATGCACACAATGTGCTTCTAATTTCCTACATGATAAGCCAAGAACACATAGATGATATTAATCAACGCGCAATCATCCAAAGAAAAAGTACATCAAAGTGTGTAAGCAAAGATGGCTCTCTAAATGGTTCTTCTAGGTAAATAAGAACTCGACAACCAGTATGTCTAGGTGTAGTAGAAGGATGGTTTCCAAAGAGCTTGCTCAAATCTATAGAGATTGTTTCACTCGTATATTTATTCACTAGATGTTATTATGTGAAGGGACTTTAATATGTTGAGCTCTGTCAAATCAATGGGATCAGAGAGGACAGGATATCAATGGTATGGAAAAGGATGTTTGTGACCACATCAAGCTCCACCATGCTGTGGTGGAGGTCAAAAAGGGGCTTGGCTTCACTCGGTCAGACCTTCAAGTTGGAGGTGTTTGAGAAAAGCTAGAGCACACCATTGCTCTCTGACGTAGAACATCATAGATAGTTTGGGCACCCCATCCCTTACTCAAGATGTGGGTCTAATTGTTTTGAATAATTATCCTCTGATTCTTATTTTAAGGAAGCATGCTCTACATAAGAAAGCTCCCTCTCTTCATGCCAATCTTCTCCAACCAAGTGCTAGAAGGTGGTGCTTAAAGAGACACAAGGTATTCTCCTCAAAAAGCAGAAGGAATTGCAAAACATTCATCATAAGGGTGTTTCTTTATCGGAGGCTCCTTCATCTACAAATCAAAGTCAACAATGGTCATTCCCACCTTTCAAGTAGGCTCTAAAAGATAACCAGCATGCTTATATGTACGAAGAGGAAATCCAAAGGAACAATCACTAGAACTACTATAAAGATTTATTGGGGGGGAGGGGGGGTGGACAAACCAATTAAAGAAATGTGTTGACCCCTTGATAAGAATCATAAAAGAAATCAATTCTTTACATGATTGATAGCACTAGTGTGAAGTGTGGAGCGGACAAAGAAAATAGTGATTATATTCTCGACCACGTGTCCAGGACACTCTCTTCTCGTAGGCAAGGTTGAATGAGTGGATATTCAAGATTCCTTGTTGACGGAAAATGTCATGTTGATGTGTGGAGATAACAATAATTCATACATAAAGTCAACCATTTGGGAAACCTCTACTCCGCTAGTGGAACGAGGGTTTCACCCCCATTTCAAAGCCATTAGTGCAGTCATAACTACCATCAGAGTGATAGTTTGTGGGCTAGAAGATCAACATTCATTTCATCTTTCCTCGAAGTAGAGGTTTTTTCACATTCTTGCTCTTTCGTGAAATGGCAGAAAACAATGACCTGTTTGGAATGCTTCAATCTTAAGATAAGCTTGATGGGACCAACTATCCAATGTGTTCTTACATGATGAAGCATGATCTTGTTGCAAAACAAGTTTGGAACATAGTGGGAGATGTAGATCGAAGACCCCTAGGGTCTTCTACTTCAGAGTCTACTATCACAGATGGAACTTCTTCTTCAAGTATAGTGGTTAATCCTTCTCCACCAACATAGGAGCAACTTAGATGTGATGGTAAAGATGCTTAAGCTCATGTGTTGATTGCACTTTCCTTGAAACATCATATAGTTCCACACATTCAATCATGTTCTACATCAAGACATTCATGGATACTATTCTTTCTTTGTATGCCTTCCATAATGAAGCAAATGTTGCATACTTGAGGATGTATGCATGGCTGAAAATGAGTCTGTGGATGTTTATGTGGCATGCATCAAGGACTTGAAAGAGCAATTGGCAAACATACATGAGATTATTTCGGATGCATCACTCATCTCTACATTGTTTAAAGGATTCCTAGAATCTTTTGAAAGTCAATTTGTGACAAAAGAAGACAAGCAAGCGCACAAGAGTTAAGGAGATACATATGGGGATGAATGAGAAGCATATATTCAAGGGGATTTTAAAATACAATAAAATATCTCAGGAAGGTAATGAGAAACACAAAGGTCTCCATAAAATTTGTGAATTGATACCAATGCAAGAGAATTACCACCATCGCATGCCAGAGAGATAACTCTCCTTCTGGCCTTATGCCTCTAAGTTAATCCACAAAAAAAGGAGAAAAAAAATAGAATTGAGAATAGGCATCTGATTACGATGCTTCAAACGGAATATAAGATCATTGCCAAAGTCATAGCCAACACAATTTCTACCCATTTGAGAGCATGGTTAATCGAAGACCAAGAAGGTTTCGTCAAAGGAATGTCAATATTGGAAGCCATTATAGATATTTGGGAAGTTCGCAACTTCACAAATGAGTTAAGACAAGATGTGGTATTCCGTAAGATCGACTTTGACAAGGCTTAGGACAAGCTGGAATGGGACTATATTTTGTAGTCACTTAAAGATCTTGGATGCATTCAAAAATTCACCAAGATGATATCGGCCTTTCTGGGAAATGCGTCGACTCAAATTAATGTTAATGGGGAACTTTCGAAGGTGATCAAATTAAAAAGATCGATTAGACAAGGTTGCCCATTGGCTCCTGTTCTCTTTGCCATTGCCATAGAAGGGCTTAGCTAAATTGTGGAATAACAGGTGAAGCACGTAATATTAAAGGCCTCCAATTGCCCCAAGACCATGGACAAATCACCATGAGACTTTATGCCGATGATATGAATGCTTTTGTCCACAACGATAGTACCAGCCTGGAGATGTTTTGGAGGTGCCTCAATACTTTCTATGAAGCCTCTAGATCCAAAATCAACCACTCAAAGACCGCTGTTAGAGCTATTATCAAGATCCATCCTGATTTTCTATTTGATCATGGCTCTCAAAACATTCCTTAGGGCCAAATTTTCTGACTTCTTGGGATTTGGTATCTCATTGGAGCAGCGGTGGCATTGGGTTCTGGATAGAATCAAAAGCAAGTTAAATTATTAGAGAGGTATGCAAATCAATCTCGTCGGGCACACATGGTTATCAACGCATTCCTCATTTCATTGACCATTTAGTTCCTCTCTTGTTGGAGACCGAAAGAGCAAGAACTGTCCAAACTTGAAAGTATTTGTAGAAACTTCCTTTGGATGGGCAACCATAATAGGAGGGTGTGCCTAAAATCAAGTGACTCATCTCCACTAGCCAAAGAAATAGTGGGGGCCTTGGCATTCTCCACATTGGGTGCATGGCTAACAAACATGCAGCAAAATGGATCATTAAGGCATGGTGCAATGGGGAGGCCTCGTGGGCCAAGCTGATCTTCAGAAACAAGAGTGCGTTTACTTTCATGGGACTCCCGAATTGGAAGAATCTTGACATTCTTACCCTATTGTTTTCCGTGATCTTGGTTTTCTCGAAAGGCTTGAATCTTGTGTGCTCCCTATGGAAAAGTTGGAATAAAGGCAAAAGATTCATAAGAATCAGTGAAGATTTGAAGTGGGCGGCCAGTATCAGAAAAAATGACTCTAACAGGTTTGCAATCCATGGCACCTAGAATGTTGAATCTTGGAACATTCAAAATGCCAAGAAGTTATGGAAAAAAGGCTTCAAAAAATGGAAACATCTCTGGAAACAAGACACCAACCAGTGGATCCACTTCGAGGATATTGACCCTAGCATCAACATTACCTATGAAGAATGGAATACTTTGCAAAGCAGACATCTAGCCTAGGACCACTCTAAAGTTCCTCTTCTCATGGGGCACAACCAGCGGGGCCTACTTGGCCTCAGATTGCACAATGGTAATTGCCTAAAAAAATCTCGAACATCAAAGAAACCATTGATTATCAAGTCAACCTGATCAAGAAGTCATGGACGTGGTTGTGGTGGGACATGAAGTTTAGGGCTATCTGGCACCCTCTCATAGAAATCAAAAAGTGTATCCTCTTATGGCAAATTCTTCATCATGGAATTTAGACCAACTTAAAGGCTAGCAAATTTTGTGGGGTGCCTCCCTCGTGCAAGTGCTGCTACCGGTCCATTGCAGATGTTGCTCACATCTTCTTTAGTTGTCCCAACTCCAATAGGCTCTAGCAAGTTGTCGGAATGAAAATTAGACTTCAGAGACATATTAGTTGGAAACAAGCTCTACTGGGAGAAGCGATCGACTGCTTCGCATCTCTCAGGAATGCCATCAAAGGGGAGGTCCTATGGAAGATTTGGAGGGAAAGATGTACTTATAGCTTTGGTGACTCCCCCAAACAGTGGTCGATTGAGAAATTGCTATTCCTTCTTGGAAAAAGAATCACTAACTTTAAGAAATCACCCCCCCTCCTCCTTGAGGCAACATTAAGTGCTCCTTCTGATCAACAACAAGCTTAAGCCCAAGTGAGCCCCACATGAGGGTGATTAGAGGGTAATTTACCTTCTTTGTAGTTCCATCTAAGCTTTGTAAATTCTACCCCTGTTCTGGATTTAGGGGGTCTCATGGGCACTAGTCCCCTTCATTTGTAGTTTTTCTTTTAATTAGTACAATTCCGGGAGAGTAGGCTAAGGCCGAACTTCTATTATAAAAAAAAAAGAAAAGCCAAACTTCCTTTTATTAAAAAAAAAAACTTGAGCCTGAAAATTGATTCGCGTTCTCTCATTGTAAATAAACTATGTTACAGTTTAAAAAAGTATACATATTTTAACTCACCATATACACCGTTTGAAAATTCAGCTCTACAAGGACACGTATCTACGTGCCGAATAACTAAAATACTCTAATGCATTAGTCCGAAGGATGCGATCAAGATTGATGTGATAATTTCCACAAACTAAGATTGTGATGCATGATGTCTGCGCACTAACAAAAGTGCTCGTGACACTAAATAAATTTCAAGAGTAAAAGTGCAAACGTTTATCAAGGCTGAGACACCAATCCTTGCAGAAAAGAAAACGCTTATCCGTTCCAATGGTTTCTTTCATTATCTGTTTTGTCTGTTCACCCAATTGGCGATTGGACAAAAAGTGCGATTGAGTGACAAATCGTTTGCCAAATATATGCGTTGCACTCTTTTGAAAATATCCATCATCATTCACTTCAAGTATATGGTTAATCCTTCTCCACCAACATAGGAGCAACTTAGATGGGATGGTAAAGATGCTTAAGCTCATGTGTTGATTGCACTTTCCTTGAAACATCATATAGTTCCACACATTGAGTCATGTTCTACATCAAGACATGCATGGATACTATTGCTTCTTTGTATGCCTTCAATAATGAAGCAAATGTTGCATAGTTGAGGATGTATGCATGGCTGAAAATGAGTCTGTGGATGTTTATGTGACATGCATCAAGGACTTGAAAGAGCAATTGGCAAATATAGATGAGATTATTTCGGATGCATCATTCATCTCTACATTGTTTAAAGGATTTCTAGAATCTTTTGAAAGTCAATTTGTGACAAAAGAAGACACGCAAGCGCACAAGAGTTAAGGAGATACATATGGGGATAAATGAGAAGCATATATTCAAGGGGATTTGAAAATACAATAAAATATCTTAGGAAGGTAATGAGAAACACAAAGGTCTCCATAAATTTTGTGAATTGATACCAATGCAAGAGAATTACCACCATCGCATGCCAAAGAGATAACTCTCCTTCCGGCCTTATGCCTCTAAGTTAATCCACAAAAAAAGGGGAAAAAAACAGAATTGAGAATAGGCATCTGATTACGATGCTTCAAACGGAATATAAGATCATTGCCAAAGTCATAGCCAACAGAATTTCTACCCATTTGAGAGCGTGGTTAATCGAAGACCAAAAAGGTTTCGTCAAAGGAATGTCAATATTGGAAGCCATTATAGATATTTGGGAAGTTCTCAACTTCACAAATGAGTCAAGACAAGATGTGGTATTCCTTAAGATTGACTTTGACAACGCTTAGGACAAGCTGGAATGGGACTATATTTTGTAGTCACTTAAAGATCTTGGATGCATTAAAAAATTCACCAAGATGATCTCGGTCTTTCTGGGAAATGCGTCGACTCAAATTAATGTTAATGGGGAACTTTCGAAGGTGATCAAATTAAAAAGATCAATTAGACAAGGGTGCCCATTGGCTCCCGTTCCCTTTGCCATTGCCATAGAAGGGCTTAGCTAAATTGTGGAATAACAGGTGGAAGCACGTAATATTAAAGGCCTCCAATTGCGACAAGACCATGGACAGATCATCATGAGACTTTTTGTCGATGATATGAATGCTTTTGTCCACAACGATAGTACCAGCTTGGAGATGTTTTGGAGGTGCCTCAATACTTTCTATGAAGCCTCTAGATCCAAAATCAACCACTCAAAGACCGCTATTAGAGCTATTATCAAGATCCATCTTGATCTTCTATTTGATCATGGCTCTCAAAACATTCCTTAGGGCCAAATTGTCTGACTTCTTGGGATCTGGTATCTCATTGGAGCAACGGTGGCATTGGGTTCTGGCTAGAATCAAAAGCAAGTTAAATTATTAGAGAGGTATGCAAATCAATCTCGTCGGGCACACCATGGTTATCAACACATTCCTCATTTCATTGACCATTTAGTTCCTCTCTTGTTGGAGACCAAAAGAGCAAGAGCTGTCCAAACTTGAAAGTATTTGTAGAAACTTCCTTTGGATGGGCAACCATAATAGGAGGGTGTGCCTAAAATCAAGTGACTCATCTCCACTAGCCAAAGAAATAGTGGGGGCCTTGGCATTCTCCACATTGGGTGCATGGCTAACAAACATGCAGCAAAATGGATCATTAAGGCATGGTGCAATGGGGAGGCCTCGTGGGCCAAGCCGATCTTCAGAAACAAGAGTGCGTTTACTTTCATGGGACTCCCGAATTGGAAGAATCTTGACATTCTTACCCTATTGTTTTCCCTGATCTTGGTTTTCTCGAAAGGCTTGAATCTTGTGTGCTCCCTATGGAAAAGTTGGAATAAAGACAAAACATTCATAAGAATCAGTGAAGATTGGAAGTTGGCGGCCAGTATGAGAAAAAATGACTCTATCAGGTTTCCAATCCATGGCACCTAGAATGTTGAATCTTGGAACATTCAAAATGCCAAGAGGTTATGGAAAAAAGGCTTCAAAAAATGGAAACATCTCTGGAAACAAGACACCAACCAGTGGATCCACTTCGAGGATATTGACCCTAGCATCAACATTACCTATGAAGAATGGAATACTTTGCAAAGCAGACATCTAGCCTAGGACCACTCTAAAGTTCCTCTTCTCATGGGGCACAACCAGCGGGGCCTACTTGGCCTCAGATGGCACAATGGTAATTGCCTAAAAAAATCTCGAACATCAAAGAAACCATTGATTGTCAAGTCAACCTCATCAAGAAGTCGTGGACATGGTTGTGGTGGGACATGAAGTTTAGGGCTATCTGGCACCCTCTCATAGAAATCAAAAAGTGTGTCCTCTTATGGCAAATTCTTCATCATGGAATTTAGACCAACTTAAAGGCTAGAAACTTTTGTGGGGTGCCTCCCTCGTGCAAGCGCTGCTACCGGTCCATTGAAGATGTTGCTCACATCTTCTTTAGTTGTCCCAACTCCAATAGGCTCTAGAAAATTGTCGAAATGAAAATTAGACTTCAGAGACATATTAGTTGGAAACAAGCTCTACTGGGAGAAGCGATCGACTGCTTCGCATCTCTCTAGAATGCCATCAGAGGGGAGGTCCTATGGAAGATTTGGAGGGAAAGATGTACTAATAGCTTTGGTGACTCCCCCAAACAGTGGTCGATTGAGAAATTGCTATTCCTTCTTGGCAAAAGAATCACTAACTTTAAGAAATTACCCCCCCTCCTCCTTGAGGCATCATTAAGTGCTCCTTCTGATCAACAATAAGCTTAAGCCCAAGTGAGCCCCACATGAGGGTGATTAGAGGGTGATTTATCTTCTTTATAGTTCCATCTAAGCTCTGTAAATTCTACCCCTGTTCTGTGGGATTTAGGGGGTCTCATGGACACTAGTCCCCTTCACTTGTGGTGTTTCTTTTAATTAGTACAATTCCGGGAGAGCAGGCTAAGGCCGAACTTCTATTATAAAAAAAAAGAAAAGCCAAACTTCCTTTTATTAAAAAAAAAACTTGAGCCTGAAAATTGATTCGCGTTCTCTCATTGTAAATAAACTATGTTACAGTTTAAAAAAAAGTATACATATTTTAACTCACCATATACACCGTTTGAAAATTCGGCTCTACAATGACACGTATCTACGTGCCGAATAACTAAAATACTCTAATGCATTAGTCCGAAGGCTGCGATCAAGATTGATGTGATAATTTCCACAAACTAAGATTGTGATGCATGATGTCTGCGCACTAACAAAAGTGCTCGTGACACTAAAAAAATGTCAAGAGTAAAAGTGCAAACGTTTATCAAGGCTGAGACACCAATCCTTTCAGAAAAGAAAACACTTATCCGTTCCAATGGTTTCTTTCATTATCTGTTTTGTCTGTTCACCCAATTGGCGATTGGACAAAAAGTGCGATTGAGTGACAAATCGTTTGCCAAATATATGCGTTGCACTCTTTTGAAAATATCCATCATCAGTCACTTCAAAGATGAATTTGCAATCTACCTGTTCTTCACATCATCTTCCTTATCTGTTGGCTCCCTGTAGACTTGCACAATTTAACATCATCTTCCTTATCTGTTAGCTCTATGTAGACTTGCACAACATGATAGCATAGTAACACAAATCAACTGAATTGAATGCGCTTTCTAGAAATTGATGTCTATGGTAGAAGAATAGATAAATTCTCACATTTCATAGGACTATAGCGACTGAGATAGAGAAACAAAAATGAAATGCGGAAAGAAAGTGAAAAAAAAAAAAGCCTAAACGGAAGAAATGAGAAGCAGATGTCTATCGCCCAACACGTCATTACAGAATCTCATATGAAACTAGAATTTGGTTTTCATTTTCTAAGAATGTTATAGATCCAGTACCTTGAAAAAATTGGGTTTATTCAATTTGAGAAATTATTTGGCTTGATTAGGCTTAAGCTGATAGACTATGCAAAATTTGTGAATGATTCAAAGTATGCAATTCAATATTCTGAAGGTATCTTAGATGGAAAGCTTTGGCCTATAGGTTTATTTTTACTACTTTTCTTTGCCGAGAGAAATCGAAAATGGTGTCCTCTATACTCAAACACTTGAGGCACTTTCGAAACGCGTTCGTGAAGGCTGAATTTTGGGCAAAAATGTAGCATTTCTCATTCGCAAAAAATAGTTAAGTAATAGCCGCACATAAAATGGAGCCTGTTCATAGTGATGACTTTTCCAAGTGTGCATGGGTTTATGCATTGAAAACAAAGTACTAATTATTTACGTACTTTATATAGTTCCTAGTTATGGTTGAGAATTAGTGAGCATCTGAAATGGGAACTCACTATTCTAACCGAGGGGGTAAATATATATATGGTGGAACTATTCCAAATGTACTCCGATTTTATGCATCTTGTCTCACCATAAAAAAGAATAAAAATAGTTGAATCGCTTCACTTTCTTTATCATCTCTGGAGGCAGGGACTTCCTAATTGAAAAGACATGATGGATGAATATTAGGATATGGAAAACTGAGATGGATAGTTTAGTTTCGAGTGAACTGTGAGGTTCATCTTGAAAATTAGAGCCTAAATTATACTATAAATTTATTTTAAGCTTCTCATGAGATTGATGAACCACCCGTATTCCTCTTAAAAGAAAAACCTTTTGCACATTGTGGAATCCTTGGTTTGATTGATGCATAGGCTATCAGAATAATTATTTTGTTTAACGAACAATATTTTACTATAATCTACAGGGATCAATATCAATATGTGCACATTTTCATCACACTTTGCAAACTCAACATGCAAAAATAATATCGTTTTATACTTTCATCAAAATTACAAAAATACGTATATAAATGTTTCATATATTTTTGATGTTAACGAATGTAAGAGAAATGCTGAAATGATGAGTGATTCTATAGCATTGAGGAAATTCTAGAATGAAAGGTCATAGTACTGAATTTATCTCTTCATCCTAACCACTTTGCATCAAGCTAATGAGAATTGAGGCCTATTTGCAAGGTAGAAATCGTTATGGATTTGTAGTAGGTGATGAATCTATGCATATTCCAAGATCAAAAGGAGGACCTACACAAGAGGAGACATATAAGCTCACACTTTGGTGCACAAGGGATGCTCAAGCAAGGTCGTACATACTAAAGTCTATCTATGACTTTCTATTACCTCATATTGGAGGATGCAAGACATCTCAAGAGACTTGGGATGCCCTCAAGACTTTCTTTTCTACTAGTACCAAAGCAAGAAAGAATCATCTTTGGAACATTTTCAACCAAATGATCAAGACACCTAAACAAACCATCACAAAGTTTGTTACCAAGGTCAAGGAGGTTGCGGATCAGTTAGCATTGGAGAGCTGATTGAGAAGAGGCTATCATGTGACAAATTCTCAACGGCATTTGAAGTGATAAGCAATGGCAATCCTTCACGACAGCTTATGATCTCATCATGGATGTGCAGACTCCAGACTTCAACATCTTTCTTCGACAACTCTTCAATCAAGAGGCCAAAAATAGCATTAAGGAAGGTATCTCCTATCATGGTAATTCAATTAGTGCTCTATATGTAGATAAGAAGAATAACAAGGAGAAGGGCTAGAAGAAGGAAGAAGATGAAGAAGAGACTTCCCAAGCCAACTTCACAAGCAAAAGCAAGTGGACAGGGAAGAAGAATGGACCAAAGCAAGAAAAAGCCAAAGGTTAGAATGTTCAACCTTGTTCCATATGCGATAAGACCAACCGCACCACTCAAAATTTTTGGTTCAATGGGAAGACCCATAAAGGAAGTGGAAGAGGTGGATATGACATAAATAAAGGGAGAGGTGGACACAACTTCAACAATAATAATAGAGACTATAATTTAAGGGACCACAACAATTATTCAGAAGATCAACCACATGAAGACTCATTGCTTCTCATGAATCTAAGCCACAACGAAGGTAAAGAAGATGATCATTTGTTCTACATAGATTCAGGATGTTCAAATCATGTTGCAGGAAACATTGTTCTTCTGTTTATTTTGGAAAGTCCAAAGCATAGACATGAAGTACAAAGAGGGGATGATACAAAGCACAATGTGGAGAAGATTGGTAATTTCAAAGCTTCCAATGGAAGGACAAACATTATGAGTAAGGTTCTCTATGTACCCACTATCACTAAAAACCTAATAAGTGTAGGCCAAATAGTGGAAAAAGGCTTGTAAGTTAGGTTCACCAAACATGGAGCTCTTGTGGAAGATCCATGTCAAGGCTTCAAGAACATAGCCAGAGGTGAGAAACATGGTAGGCTCTTTACTTTCGAAGCAGGAAAAACTAGGAACATACCTTTTCACTTTTGGGTCTCAAACCCTAAGTGATCTTGAAGTGTGGCATAAGAGACTTGCTCATGTGAATGAAAGAACCTTGAAGGATATATGTAGGGAGCAAAGTGTTCTAGGACTGCCAGACATATCAATGAATCACATGATCAACAAGTGTGATGCATGTTAGATTGGGAAGGCACAAAGACAACCTTTCAACCACAAAGGCTACATCCACAATAGCTTATTGGAGTTAGTACATACAGATGTATGGGGACCAAGTCAAGAACCTTCATTGGCAAGATCAAGATATTATGTCTCATTTATTGAAGATCATAGTAGATGGATTGTTCTATACTTTATGAAGAGTAAGAATGAAGTGTTTGCTTGCTTCAAAAAGTATTTCCCACATGTGGAGAATCATATAGGTAGATCACTCAAGAAGCCTAGATCTCATGGAAGGGGAGAATACTTCTCCAAAGATTTTGATGAGTTCTTGCATGATAAAGGTATCAAAAGGGAAGTGACTACTAGGTACTCTCCTCAAATAAATGGAATTGCAGAGAGGAGAAACAAGACATTGGTTGGATCAGCTATAACAATGCCTCAAGACAAGAAGTTAACACATTCTCTATGGGTAGAAGCTATTTCAATTGTTGTGTACCTTGTCAAAAGACTACCATCCAAATCACTTCAAGTTATGATTTTTTATGAAGCATGTCATGGAAGGAAACCTAGTCTTGGACATTGCAAGGTTTTTGGTTGTTTAGCTTATGTTCATGTACCATCACAAGTAAGAGGTAAACTAGATGAAAGGGAAACAAAGGCAGTGTTTATTGGATACGATTCAACTCAGATGGGTTATGGGTTCTATAATCCTTCAACCAAGCAATTCACTGCAAGTAGAGATGTTGTGTTTGAAGAACACAGGTCTTGGTATGATGAAGACAAACAAAAGGTAACTCTACCATATGATCTTGATTTTTATTCTCATCCATTAGGAAGCAAGGATGATACACAAGTCCAATATCCAAGAAGTGATACAAACAATGACCAAGATGAAAGGGGAAAGGATTACAAGCTATGGAAGTCAAGAGGAAAAGCAAAGATGCAAGAGGTTGGAGAATTCACCAAGCAAGCACCTAGAAGATCAGCAAGAGAGAAGAAACAACCTGGAAGGTATGAATATGATTCCACATTTGTTAAGAATCATTCAATCTACTTGGAAAAAGACTCTATTTCAGAGGAACCCTCAACCTATGAAGAGGCAAAGGAAAACCCTAATTGAGATAAGGCCATGAAAGAAGAAATAGATGCATTGAAGGAGATGGACACTTGAGATTTGGTTCTAATGTCACCGAATCAAAAGTTAATTGGTTGCAGATGCGTATACAAAGTTGAAAGAAATTCAGATGGATCACTTTGCAAGTACAAGGCAAGATTAGTCACCAAAGGATGACTAATGGTATAAACTATGAGGAAACATTCTCACCTGTTGCGAAGATCACTACAATCAGGACACTGATAAGTGTAGCTCCTACAAGGAATTGGAGAGTCCTCCAACTTGATGTGAAAAATGCATTCTTAAATGGTTGGATAAGTGAAGAGGTATACATGTCACAACCACTAGTTTTCGAAAACCATAATCATCCATCGTATGTTTGTAGACTTAAGAAAGCATTGTATGGATTGAAACAAGCTCCTAGAGCTTAGAATTACAGGTTGGTTACATATCTTCAAGTTCAAGGGTTCAAAGCTAGCAGCTCAGGTCCTTATCTATTCATCAAAAGAGATCACGATGAAGTTATCTATGTATGTGTATATGTAGATGATATTATTATGACAGGTGATGATCTAAATGGCATTCAAAGGATCAAGAGAAACATGCAAGAGGAGTTCAAAATCATTAACCTACGTGACCTCACATATTTCTTAGTTATGCAGGTGATATACACAGATCAAGGAATGTATTTGACTCAGAGAAGATACATTCAGGATCTACTTCTCAACTTCAAAATGAAGAACACTAAACCTATAGGTACAGGTTTGGATATGAATCATAAACTTAGTGTTTATGAAGGTGAGAAAATTGAAGACATTAAAGAGTATCAAAGCTTGGTAGGTAGCTTGAGATATGCTACTCATAGAAGGGTAGACATCTCATATAGTGTGGGAGTGCTTAGTCAATTCATGCACTCACCGAGAAGACCACACATGGATGCGGCTAAGAGATTACTTAAGTATCTCAAAGGTACAATCAACGAAGGTATATTCTATCATTACTCTTCAGAGATTGATATCAAAATCTCTTTAGATGCAGATTGGGCAGGAGCAAAGGATGATAGAAAAAGTACTTCTGGTTACTTAGCGTTTGCAGGTTTGAAGCTAGTGTCATGGAGTTCCAAGGAGCAAACTAAAGTTAATTTATCCTTAAGTGAAGGAGAGTTCTAAGGTTTGACCATAGCAACACAAGAGACAATATGGTTAAAAGCATTGTACACAGATTTGGGACTTGTGATTTTGAAACCTCACATATATGGAGATAATGTAAGCTCCATGCATCTAGCGTCAAACCATATTTTCCATGCAAGAATGAAACACATAGAGGTTTGTTACCACTTCATTAGGGTGAAGCTCATGGAAAAGGAGCTTGACATTTCCTTTGTTCCTACTGAAAATCAAGTAGTAGATATGATGACGAAGGCACTTGATGGAGTAAAGCTTTGTAGATTCAAAGCTATAGCAGGTCTTCAACCTATCAGAGAATGAAGGCTCAAGCATACTTTAGCTTAAAAGGCCTATTCACGAAATTTGGGAATTATTCAAGTCCCATTTATAATACCAAGTGATGGAATTAACTTATAATTTCTATGTTATATTCTTCTTACAAAGATCAATTCATGAATACATCTTCTTTTTGTTAAAATGTTTTAAGCTTTCAATAGATAAAAAATAATATTAGTTGATGAGCTTATTTAAAAAAACACCAAGGAGTATGAATAAACAAAGAAAAGCATTAGGATGGTTGGGCCTCTCGACTCTTGAGGCGGGGACGAGGGGTTCAACCCCCATCATCACATGTAAGGGACATGTTTAACATGGAAAGTTGTATCTTGTGGGATAAGGTGGGTCCCACGGATACTATGCCCTTCCTTATATAGTTGCAAATTCAAAGTTAAATCCTGGAGGAGTATGCCTCTACTGAACCTCCATTTAAAAAAAAAAGCAACCACATGAATTTAGATCTAATTTAACAATACTTAATAATATGCAATTTGACATACTAATAATTGTTCATTTAGGTGAATGATATGAAAATTATGTCAATACTATAGATTGTTTCATATAGTTTTATAATAAATCTATCATACTAACTTAGGGCTTTGAAAAACAATCGAATTCAGTAATTACTCAAATATATACAATTTAGGCTTTCAATAATTTTTCACTTGGTTGAACAGTCCCAAAAATATGTGGTGTTTAAAAACACCAATAAAATACATGATGTTCAAATATTTTAAAATCATTGATATCGTTTCTGAATATATTGTTCAAGTACATAATATGTTTCTCTATCACAAGGTTTCTGATTTACAATTGTATTACATGTATAAGAACGTCTGTTCTTTGAGCAAATCCATCCATAAAGCCACGGAATCATTGTTTTGGATAAAAAGTTTTCCAACTCCTCCGATGATTGCCTCCACAGCTTCGGTAGAATTACATAAGTGCCTTTCATATTCCAAATCACATGATATAATGTATCATCAAAAATAATGGTATTATTTCCATCCAAATCTGGAAAAATTTTCCAAATTGTGTCCAAGTTTTTATGATGCACAAACTTATATCCGATACGGATATCAGTTTTTTGGCATGCACTCTGACCTGCTATAATATGAAATCTTTGATGGTGTTTTGGAAAACATACTGCAAGTGTTCTTTGAGCTATCGACACTCTTTCTGTGGTCCAAATCCACACTTCAAAAAGATCCATACAAAAATCCAAGAAATATAATGCATCCTTGCGAATGTAATGCGCAATTCTTGTGTTCTCTTCAATAAAATTCATATGGTTTTGCAAAGATTCAAGTAATAGATCACCCCTTTCCTTGTCAATTGTCTTGAGCAAAATGCCATTCATTTCTAGTATCAATACCCTTCTTTCATCTCTTGGGAATGAAGAAAATCCTTGCTTTCTTGATGAAGATTCATATATGTGTGAAGACAAGCAAGACATCAATGCCAAGCTTGGGTTTTCTTTGTAGTTCATATGCAAATCAGCATTTTGTTCTGCAAAATAAAATTGAAGTTAATTAGATTTATATAAAAATCAATTGTTTTACATTCTATATTACTTCATAATCACAGTAACTAAAGATATGTTTAATTAAGCCATTATCATTTCTCTCAATATTTAAAACTTATAGTAAATTAAAATTGATAATACATAAGAAAATGTAGGAAAATTGATTTGAATGCATGATTTTATATTCATGGGGATTCCAATTTCCTTTTATAGTTTTTCTTATAATCAATATAATTAAAAGTAGACTAAGCCTAGAAAAAACTTCATATATGTGTGTGTGTGTATTTATTTGTGAAGAAAAACAATCTTTCATGAAAGAAGGAAACTAACATTAAAAAAATGGGTTATCATATGTGTGTGTGTGTGTGTGCACATATATATGCGTGTGTGTATATATATATATGTATGTATGTATGTGTATGTGTGTTTATTTGTGAAGAAAAACAATCTTTCATGAAACAAGGAAACTAACATTAAAAAAATGGGTTATCTTCGAACCAATCAAAAGATCTTGAGAAAATTTAATAATCCACCTTGCCGTCAACGTTTTTCTTTATCCTGCAAAAGAAAAATTTTATAAATATTTGTCTGTAGATATTAAAGAAAAACATAAATATTGTATGACGAATTTCTTTACCTATTAAATTAAGGTATGCCTTTTGTAACCTTTTTATGTATGCTTTTGCTGCAACTCCGCTTATGAAACGACTTTGTCGATAGCCCAATCTTGTAGCATACACTATTGCATGATTTTCTCTCATGCTTTTATTTTTGTAGCACATTTGTAACAGTTTTAGCTGCTCTTTATTTAAAAGTGGAACACCAAATGTTGAAGCTATTGTTGCTAGATCTCCCTTTTCGATATCCTTGCAATTCAATGGAACCTCTAGCTTTGTCGATGCTATTGTTGTATGTTCCTTTTCAATTTCGTTGCAAATCAATGGAACATCTACATTTTTCTCACTATTATTATGTACTTCATAGTCATCAAAAGAAGATACTCTCAAGTTATTTGAATGATCATTTGATTCACTCAAGATATCATGTTCTAACATAGAAGATGAATTCTCCATTGCAAGTTGAAACATAGGAAATATAAGATGTTCTTTGATGATATGTGGTTGTCGGATTCGATTGAGCAAAATATCATCTCTTTGGATGAAGCTCAAAATATAGGATAGAAGATCACTTGGTACTGAACGATCATGTCTTGCTTGATAAGGGGTAATGTCGCTGCAATTTTCTATTGGGATAGAACCTTTGAAGAAACTAGCATTAATGATAAGTTGATCTGGTTTATATATTTCTTCAATGTGATCCACATAATAATCTTCTTGGCTCCTCACCATAAGAAAAGAATATCTTTTGTCATCAATATTTGAATGATTTTTTACATAATCTTTCTCTGATATGTTCCATCTTATATCTTTTTTGAACAAAAGGGCATTTAGATCAAGAAGGAGAAAATTGTTGCTTATATGAAGATGATAGATATTATCTGCATATATCAAACAATGAGGTTTATTATACACAATAACTAAAAAGAGTGCTTTAAGATAACTTATTGATATATCTACAATAAATGAGTTATAATATGAATAAAATAATCATAATATTACACAATATACTTGGTAAAATCCAAAAAGGCCTAGCATGTCGTTTCTCCATAACATTAGATAGCTTATCTGATGTTTGAAAAGAGCTTTGCTCATGTAGAGTACTCATTTCATCCTCAAAGTGGCCAATAAGCTTTCCAATACCATCATCACTTATGAAATGTTTATTTTTGTTAACATCTATAATAAAAAGAAATCCAAAAGATGTATAATAATCAATACAATATGCAGACATATCAATACTTATTTTCTCAATTAATTTCTCTTTATGATAAAAATCTATCTATTAATTTCTCTATCTAAACACTTATAATTAATTTCACTGTGCATCTACGTCAAACAATAAGCTTTCGATTTTAAAAACTGCACAGTTCAATATTTGCATCTTAACCGTACATTTCAAAATTGTATTTAATCAAATGCATCATAATTTTAAAAACAATATGTTTCAGATTTTTTCAAACAAAGGAGTCATAAATCATGCATATCAATTTAAAAATTATAACATGTGAATTTATGCATCTAATTTTTAAATTACTCGAATAGACAAGAGATGTCGAACTTTAACTCACTTTACTCAACAAGGTAATATGTTCAAAATAAATATCTATTGTTCAAGAAATGCAATCATCACTAGCATATAAAGAAAAATATACTTTGAAAATTATGGTATTTATTACATTACATGGAATCAATATTTTCTCAACCTTCTTTTTTTCCTCATACATTTGAAGTACCTGCAGTATCTTCATCCATTGTAACAATATGTTCATCGGTTTCTGTATCATCCTGATTACTTTCTGATTCTTCTCCACTAGGTTGTACATCAATCTCAGCATCAACATTCTCGAACACATTTGTATTATCTGTATCTTGATTCCTGATATCTGTATCTTGATTACTGATATCACACCATTGATGCAAAGCAGGGTCATTCTCAAAAACTGAAGAGCAAATTGATTCTAATTGTTTTTCTTCAACATCTAAACATATACCAAAACATCTGCGTTTCTTAGATAAACTTCTTTGAAGAACAACTCCTCGACAATACAACTCTACAACATAGCTGTCTTCACGAGCAAAACTATTAATGAAATCATCAATGAAATTTTTTTCTATGAATCCATCCAGACCTTTATGAGCAAAAATATTTAGATTTGCTTGATCTATTCTATCAATCATCTGATAATTATCCTCTTTGCTAATGTACATAAGCACTATTGCAAAATCCATCTCTCCTTTGATGGAAGGATTACTACTCTGAGTGGCTCCAATTTTGAAAGTCATTTTTGTAGCTGTATGTTGAACTCCTTCTACAAGCATATGGACATAGAGGAAATCAATAAAAGATACTAGAACATATTCTGTCTCGGAGTTCATCGTGTTGAGTGCAAAAATCAATCTGGAAAAGAACGTTGCTGAAATGCATTCCCGACTATGTAAACTGTACAGTTCTGAATCAAACCTTAAGAAAACAATATTGAATGGAAGAACTTGCTCTGCACAACAACTTTCCACCTTGTTCAAATCGAAACCAAATCCATAGATTGACCATGGAATAACATTTGCTGTGGTCTTTATTCCCATTGCAACTCTATACAAATGACTCAACAAAGTTATGGCGGCCTTTGGTAAAGGAGGAGACTTCTTTGCCCTGTTTAATGAGTCTTTCACAAATGTTTCACTGTAACTTTTAATTTTTTCATATTGTACATCTGTGATATTGTATTTCTCACAGAGCTTTTCCCAAGTCAAAACCTCTGTTGTTAAATCAATAAAAAATGCAATTATAGCATTTTTCAAGACACGATCTGTCTTTAATCTCCATGCCATTTCTTCCATGTCAACCATGTGCTTCAATGATTTTGCCTTTTTTAACAAAATTTTCTTCTCTAAAATTGCCTTTTGAAGTTCTAAAATTTCTTTATTGTCCAAACCTGCAATACATCTGAACAATGTCGGACCTAATATAACTGTCCCTGGTGCCTGCTTCAATTGACCACCTTTCATTGCTACCATCTTTGCGGATGTCGATATAACATCTTTTGTTGAATCTCTTTTGTTATTTGACACTTCACCCTTTGTATTAAGTAGTGCCCCTTGACTATACAAACGCATTATTGATATCCAATTTTTCCATTCCTCATCATTACATAAAAGAAGATGCAAATCATTCTTTATAAATCCTTTTTGTAAAGTTTGCTCTGTAGTCTCTACAAAATTCTGAAAAAAAACATATATTTTAAATAAATACAAGTTTTAAAAAATAATAATATATAGTAACTAAAACACAAAAAATACAAAGAATATAAACATACCTGCCATGATATAAATTCTCTTTTACTCTGATTAACACCTGGAGGAGGTTTGGATGGACATCCATTGGCTTTCCATTGAGATCTAGCTTGTAAAAGTTGATCCACAAATGGTTCCTTCTGTAATGACTTTGCCACCATCAAATTAGCCTCTTTAGATATCTCCCTTGAAATTTTTGGAGGACAATTTACTATAATTTTTGCTTTTCTATATCTAAATTGTTGTCGTAACTGTAATGTCACCATCGGAGAATTAACAGTTTGTAAAGTTTTCGCTGCGCTAATTGAATGTTGTCCAGATATTATCCAATACTCAACTTTATCAATATCATCATGAGATAAAGTTTTTAGAGGTATTCTCACACTTGGATCAATAGGCATAACAACTGCAAGAACTTCATTCTCTTTCGGAGCCAAGACAAAATCATTCATTAATGTACGCACCCAATCTCTGTTTAATTTCCGATATACATAATTCGATGGTGCTGGAAAACATCTTTTTACATCAACATTAAATACTGCATCAGAACCAAAAGCATAGTATTCTTGTTTTTGAAGTAGTAAATCCATCATTTTATTTTCTTGTGGCTGCACTACTGTATCCTCTGTTTCTTCACTCCTATTATCTAAATGTCGGATTGATACACCTTCATCGTTTTGTACAGACTTTGATGATGATCCTAAATCTTTATTTGAAGAACCTTTCAACTTTCGTTTCTTAGATCTCTCAAATACATCTGAGCTTCTCTTCAAAGATTTTGACTTTTGTGTTAATCTTTTGGCTTCTTTTATAATTTTCACTAATTCTTCTATTGATTCGATCGATTCGATCGATCCAATTGAACCTAATGATCGATCAGACTTTGAGATACTATCTTTCATATCATCCAAACACAAAGTCTCCCATGATAAGGAAAACTTATTCGCATTAATATTCTCACCATCTGGAAGCACTTTACAAGTAAAACATGGTGTGCCTTGTGCATTTACATCTTCTTTAACATGAACAATATTTCCCATATCACCATATGTAGATCCTGCATCTGTCATAAATAAATGTACATCTCCTTTGAAGTTTCCTTCATGATCATAAGTATCAGCAAACCATTTCATGTCTTCCTTGTGTGTCAAATCAAAAGATTTCTGAACCTTAATCCTATTTGAAGGAACCTTCATCCCACTTGTTTTTGATAAATTTTCCAATGAAAATACATTATCAATCACATTGCTTTGAAATTCATTTGTGTTTTCCATTGCTCCTGAAAGTAAAACAAAAAAACTTTTTTTTAATCACATCAACATAATAACAAACAATATGAATATATTAACATCAAATTTCTCGTTCATAGTCATCAAATTTATAATCAATACTATTCTCTCTAATTATCATACTTTATATTTACGAAGTTCGAGCCTCTTAAGTTCGTTCCCATTGTGTTTAAATTTGGAAATATATTTGAGTTAAAAATACTATTCGCTTAGTTGAAAAAGATAAGAGACTTGATTTTAAGCTTTGAGGCTCGAACTTAAGTTCGAGCATCTTTCTTCTTTTGCACATAAGACACAAAAATCCCAAACTTGACATGGCTGGAAAAGCTAAGGCTCATATCATGTGATCCAACAATCCTAAACTTGATATGGTTGGAAAAGCTTAGAGGCTCGAACTTAAGTTCGATCCTCTTTGTTCTTTTGCAATAAGACACAAGAAATCTAAACTTGATATGGTTGGAAAAGCTCCGAGGCTCGAACTTAAGTTCAAGCCTCTTTGTTCTTCTATTCATATCATGTGATCTAACAATCCTGAACTTGATATGGTTGGAAAAAGCTGAGAGGCTCAAACTCCTCTTTGTTCTTTTGCTCATATCATGTGACCCAACAATCCTATAACACACAACAATCATAAACTTGATATGCTTGGAAAAGCTAAGAGGCTCTAACTCTTCTTTGCTCTTTTGCTAATATCATGTGACCAAACAATCCTAAACTTGATATGGTTGGAAAAGCTCCGGGTTGGAAAAGCTCCGGGTTGGAAAAGCTCCGAGGCTCGAACTTAAGTTCGAGCCTCTTTGTTCTTTTGCTAATAAGACACAACAATCCTAAACTTGATATGGCTGGAAAAGCTAACGCTCATATCATGTGTCCAAACAAATCCTGAACTTGATATGGTTGGAAAAGCTCAGAGGCTCGAACTTAAGTTCGAGCCTCTCAGCTTTTCTAATCATATCAAGTTTAGGATTGCTGTGTATTATGAGAAAGAGAACAAAGAGGCTCGAACTTAAGTTCGAGCCTCTAAGCTTTTCCAGCCATATCAAGTTCAGGATTGTTGGATCACATGATATGAGCCTTAGCTTTTCCAGCCATACAAAGTTAAGTTCGATCCTCTCAGGTTTTCCAACCATATCAAGTTCAAGATTGTTGTGTGTTATGTGCAAAAGAACAAAGAGGCTCGAACTTAAGTTCGAGCCTCTTTGCTCATATCATGTGACCAAAGAATGATATGGTTGGAAAAGCCTACACTTGATATGGTTGGAAATGCTCAGAGGCTCGAACTTAAGTTCGAGCCTTTGTTCTTTTGCACATAAGACACAACAATCCTACACTTGACATGGCTTCAGAACTTAAGGCCTCTCAGCTTTTCCAATCATATCATGTGATCCAACAATCCTGAATTTGATATGGTTGGAAAAGCTCAGAGGCTCGAACTTAAGTTGGAGTCTCTTTGTTCTTTTGCACATAACACACAACAATCCTGAACTTGATATGGTTGGAAAAGCTGAGAGGCTCGAACTTAACTTGGTATGGCTGGAAAAGCTGAGGCTCATATCATGTGATCCAACAATTCTGAACTTGATATGGCTGGAAAAGCTTAGAGGCTCGAACTTAAGTTCGAGCCTCTTTGTTCTCTTGCTCATAATACACAACAATCCTAAACTTGATATGGTTGGAAAAGCTGAGAGGCTCGAACTTAAGTTCTAGCCTCTTTGTTCTTTTGCTCATATCATGTGACCAAAGAATGATATGGTTGGAAAAACCTACACTTGATATGGTTGGAAATGCTCAGAGGCTCGAACTTAAGTTCGAGCCTCTTTGTTCTTTTGCACATAAGACACACCACTCCTGAACTTGATATGGTTGGAAAAGTTGAGAGGCTCGAACTTAAGTTCGAGCCTCTAAGCATTTTCAACTATATCAAGTGTAGGATTGTTGGATCACATGATATGTGCAAAAGAACAAATAGGTTCGAACTTAAGTTCGAGCCTCTGAGCTTTTCCAACCGTATCAAGTTCAGGATTGTTGTGTGTTATGTGCAAAAGAACAAGAGGCTCGAACTTAAGTTCGAGCCTCTCAGCTTTTCCAATCATATCAAGTTTAGGATTGTTGTGTCTTATGTGCAAAAGAACAAAGAGGCTCGAACTTAAGTTCGAGCCTCTTTACTCATATCATGTGACCAAAGAATGATATGCTTGGAAAAGCCTACACTTGATATGGTTGAAAATGCTCAGAGGCTCGAACTTAAGTTCGAGCCTCTTCGTTCTTTTGCACATAAGACACACCAATCCTGAACTTGATATGGTTGGAAAAGCTGAGAGGCTCGAACTTAAGTTCGAGCCTCTGAGCATTTCCAACTATATCAAGTGTAGAATTGTTGGATCACATGATATGAGCAAAAGAACAAAGAGGATCGAACTTAAGTTCGAGCCTCTCAGCTTTTCCAATCATATCAAGTTCACGATTGTTGTGTGTTATGTGCAAAAGAACAAAGAGCCTAGAACTTAAGTTCGAGCCTCTCAGCTTTTCCAATCATATCAAGTTCGAGCTTTTTTGTTCTTTTGCACATAAGACACAACAATCCTACACTTGACATGGCTTCAGAACCTAAGGCCTCTCAGCTTTTCCAACCATATCATGTGATCCAACAATCCTGAACTTGATATGGTTGGAAAAGCTCAGAGGCTCGAACTTAAGTTGGAGCCTCTTTGTTCTTTTGCACATAACACACAACAATCCTAAACTTGATATGGTTGGAAAAGCTGAGAGGCTCGAACTTAAGTTCGAGCCTCTTTGTTCTTTTGCACATATCATGTGATCCAACAATCCTACACTTGATATAGTTGAAAATGCTCAGAGGCTCGAACTTAAGTTCGAGCCTCTCAACTTTTCCAACCATATCAAGTTCAGGATTGGTGTGTCTTATGTGCAAGAGAACGAAGAGGTTCTCTTTGCTCATATCATGTGACCAAAGAATGATATGGTTGGAAAAGCCTACACTTGATATGGTTGAAAATGCTCAGAGGCTCGAACTTAAGTTCGAGCCTCTTTGTTCTTTTGCACATAAGACACACCAATCCTAAACTTGATATGAATGGAAAAGCTGAGAGGCTCGAACTTATGTTCGAGCCTCTTTGTTCTTTGGCACATAACACACAACAATCCTGAACTTGATATGGTTGGAAAAGCTCAGAGGCTATTGTTGTGTGTTATGTGCAAAAGAACAAAGAGGCTCGAACTTAAGTTCGAGCCTCTTTGTTCTTTTGCACATAACACACAACATTCCTGAACTTGATATGGTTGGAAATGCTCAGAAGCTCGAACTTAAGTTCGAGCCTCTTTGTTCTTTTGCTCATATCATGTGATCCAACAATTCTAAACTTGATATGGTTGGAAGTGCTTAGAGGCTCGAACTTAAGTTCGAGCCTCTCAGCTTTTCCAACCATATCATGTGACC
The DNA here is from genome assembly GCA_020310875.1 of Ceratopteris richardii. Lineage (NCBI taxonomy): Eukaryota > Viridiplantae > Streptophyta > Polypodiopsida > Polypodiales > Pteridaceae > Ceratopteris > Ceratopteris richardii. The sequence goes on from CM035419.1 coordinate 139,851,060, forward strand.
AAAGAATGATATGTTTGGAAAAGCCTACACTTGATATGGTTGGAAAAGCTGAGAGGCTCGAACTTAAGTTCGAGCCTCTGAGCACTTCCAACCATATCAAGTTTAGAATTGTTGGATCACATGATATGAGCATAACACACAACAATTGTTGTGTCCTAAGGCCTCTCAGCTTTTCCAACCATATCATGTGATCCAACAATCCTGAACTTGATATGGTTGGAAAAGGTCAGTGGCTCGAACTTAAGTTCGAGCCTCTTCGTTCTTTTGCACATAAGACACACCAATCCTGATCTTGATATGGTTGGAAAAGCTGAGAGGCTCGAACTTAAGTTCGAGCCTCTGAGCATTTCCAACCATATCAAGTGTAGGATTGTTGTGTATTATGAGCAAGAGAACAAAGAGGCTCGAACTTAACTCATATCATGTGACCAAAGAATGATATGGTTGGAAAAGCCTACTCTTGATATGGTTGGAAATGCTCAGAGGCTCGAACTTAAGTTCGAGCCTCTTTGTTCTTTTGCACATAAGACACAACAATCCTACACTTGACATGGCTTCAGAACCTAAGGCCTCTGAGCTTTTCCAACCATATCATGTGATCCAACAATCCTAAACTTGATATGATTGGAAAAGCTGAGAGGCTCGAACTTAAGTTCGAGCCTCTTCGTTCTTTTGCACATAAGACACACCAATCCTGAACTTGATATGGTTGGAAAAGCTGAGAGGCTCGAACTTAAGTTCGAGCCTCTGAGCATTTCCAACCATATCAAGTTTAGGATTGGTGTGTCTTATGTGCAAAAGAACGAAGAGGCTCGAACTTAAGTTCGAACCTCTGAGCATTTCCAACCATATCAAGTTCACGATTGTTGTGTGTTATGTGCAAAAGAACAAAGAGGCTCGAACTTAAGTTCGAGCTTCTGAGCATTTCCAACCATATCAAGTTCAGGATTGTTGTGTGTTATGTGCAAAAGAACAAAGAGGCTCGAACTTAAGTTCGAGCCTCTTTGTTCTTTTGCACATAACACACAACAATCCTGAACTTGATATGGTTGGAAATGCTCAGAAGCTCGAACTTAAGTTCGAGCCTCTTTGTTCTTTTGCACATAACATGTGATCCAACAATTCTAAACTTGATATGGTTGGAAGTGCTCAGAGGCTCGAACTTAAGTTCGAGCCTCTTTGTTCTTTTGCACATTAAAACACAACAATCATAAACTTGATATGGCACGAAAAGCTCAGAGGCTCGAACTTAAGTTCGAGCCTCTTTGTTCTTCTGTTAATATCAGAACCTAAGGCCTCTCAGCTTTTCCAACCATATCATGTGATCCAACAATCCTGAACTTGATATGGTTGGAAAAGGTCAGTGGCTCGAACTTAAGTTCGAGCCTCTTCGTTCTTTTGCACATAAGACACACCAATCCTGATCTTGATATGGTTGGAAAAGCTGAGAGGCTCGAACTTAAGTTCGAGCCTCTGAGCATTTCCAACCATATCAAGTGTAGGATTGTTGTGTATTATGAGCAAGAGAACATAGAGGCTCGAACTTAAGTTCGAGCCTCTTTGCTCATATCATGTGACCAAAGAATGATATGGTTGGAAAAGCCTACTCTTGATATGTTGGAAATGCTCAGAGGCTCGAACTTAAGTTCGAGCCTCTTTGTTCTTTTGCACATAAGACACAACAATCCTACACTTGACATGGCTTCAGAACCTAAGGCCTCTGAGCTTTTCCAACCATATCATGTGATCCAGCAATCCTAAACTTGATATGATTGGAAAAGCTGAGAGGCTCGAACTTAAGTTCGAGCCTCTTCGTTCTTTTGCACATAAGACACACCAATCCTGAACTTGATATGGTTGGAAAAGCTGAGAGGCTCGAACTTAAGTTCGAGCCTCTGAGCATTTCCAAGCATATCAAGTTTAGGATTGGTGTGTCTTATGTGCAAAAGAACGAAGAGGCTCGAACTTAAGTTCGAACCTCTGAGCATTTCCAACCATATCAAGTTCACGATTGTTGTGTGTTATGTGCAAAAGAACAAAGAGGCTCGAACTTAAGTTCGAGCCTCTCAACTTTTCCAACCATATCAAGTTCAGGATTGGTGTGTCTTATGTGCAAGAGAACGAAGAGGTTCTCTTTGCTCATATCATGTGACCAAAGAATGATATGGTTGGAAAAGCCTACACTTGATATGGTTGAAAATGCTCAGAGGCTCGAACTTAAGTTCGAGCCTCTTTGTTCTTTTGCACATAAGACACACCAATCCTAAACTTGATATGAATGGAAAAGCTGAGAGGCTCGAACTTATGTTCGAGCCTCTTTGTTCTTTGGCACATAACACACAACAATCCTGAACTTGATATGGTTGGAAAAGCTCAGAGGCTATTGTTGTGTGTTATGTGCAAAAGAACAAAGAGGCTCGAACTTAAGTTCGAGCCTCTTTGTTCTTTTGCACATAACACACAACATTCCTGAACTTGATATGGTTGGAAATGCTCAGAAGCTCGAACTTAAGTTCGAGCCTCTTTGTTCTTTTGCTCATATCATGTGATCCAACAATTCTAAACTTGATATGGTTGGAAGTGCTTAGAGGCTCGAACTTAAGTTCGAGCCTCTCAGCTTTTCCAACCATATCATGTGACCAAAGAATGATATGTTTGGAAAAGCCTACACTTGATATGGTTGGAAAAGCTGAGAGGCTCGAACTTAAGTTCGAGCCTCTGAGCACTTCCAACCATATCAAGTTTAGAATTGTTGGATCACATGATATGAGCATAACACACAACAATTGTTGTGTCCTAAGGCCTCTCAGCTTTTCCAACCATATCATGTGATCCAACAATCCTGA
>CM035419.1:139863905-139866975 GCA_020310875.1 Ceratopteris richardii
TAGAACAATTGCATGCTGGTCAAACAATTATTTCTTTACATGAAACTTTGTAATTTTTCTTACACTAAGTATGACCATCGGGAGGAATTTATAAATTCTATGATTTCCAAATCTAACTAATATGACTTTGCACCACTCTCTCTCTCTCTCTCTCTCTCTCTCTCTCTCTCTCTCTCTCTCTCTCTCTCTCTCTCTCTCTCTCTCTCTATATGGCAGTACACACACACACCACTCTCTCTCTCTCTCTCTCTCTCTCTCTCTCTCTCTCTCTCTCTCTCTCTCTCTCTCTCTCTCTGTCTCTATGAGAGCCTTCAAGGGTGTGTGAGATAGGAAATCACCTTCGTGCTCTGACGCTGGATCGGAATGCTCTGACGAGAATCGGCCTGCTCTGACGAGAATCGGAATGCTGTGTTTCGCTATTCGCGCTAACATATATACTCTGACGTTGGGAGAGGCGACGACACAACGAAAAAAGCGCCAAAACGACGACACTATATGAGAATTAGTGAATCGAATTTCAATTTCAATTCGATATGCGGACATTGAAATCGATATCTATTTTGAGATAGAGCCAGATCAACTTTTTTTGAGAATATCTCATAACTAATTCTCTCTATGCGGTCGAAAATTTGATTTGAGATCATATTGACCTCAAACGCACTATTATAGAAATTCTATAAGCAATTTCTTCCTTTTCTACCAAACAAATATACAATTTTTTATTTTCTAATACAAGCACTCAAAGTCAACTACATGTCTAGCATATTCAACTACATGTCTAGCATATGCATTGAAGATTGTCTAGCTATTTCGTATGCAGAACTTTGGCATGTATGTTTTAGTCATTTGAATTTTGCTACTTTCCTTCTCTTAGAGAATTTTGAAATGGTCTACTCTTTGTGCAAGCTTGAGGCATCTACGAAGCATGTGTTTGAAGGTGATATTTTGGGTAAAATGCATGATTCTTAGTTTTGCATAAAGGGGATAGTAAGAGATAAGCACAAAATGCAGCTTCCTCATGATGATGTCTATGGTCCCATGAGAGCACCTTCCTTTGAGAATGAACTTTACTTCATCAATTTCATGAATGATTTATCCAAGCATGCATGGGTATATCCATTGGAAGCAAATATTGAAGTGTTTATCTACTTTGAATAGTTTCTAATCATGGCTCAGAAATTTTCTAGCATGCAAAATGGGCAACCCCCATTCTCATCGAGGTAGGAGTATTCATCTTCTAAGTTTAATGCATTTCTAACTTAGCGTGGGATAAAAAAATATTTTATAGTTCCTTATACACCTTAAAAGAATGGATTTTATAAGGAGAAGAATAATTACTTCATGGAAATGACTTGATGTATAGTCAAAGTTAAGGTTTACCACATTGCTTGTCTCTCAAGGCTATTATGCTCAAGGCTATTATGTAGGTAACATATATACTTAACAAGGGTCCCACAAAAGCAGTTTTTTAATCACTCCTTATCAAGTCTCACATAGTCACAAACCATTTTTTTCCTCATTTTACAATTTTTTTTATTGTTTGACATATGCATTATTGCCCTTGAGACAATTTGAAAAATTAGATGATTTAGGTGTGAAATGCATTTCTATTGGGTACAATTCTAAAAGTAAGGATTATCATTTGTATCATCCATCGAGTGAAAGGATTAGGCTAGTCGAGATGTAGCTTTAAAGGTAGGTTGATATAGAACTTCAATATATGTACCGAAAATGATGAAAAGTTTGGATCTATCGAAACTTTTCACACATGCACACACACCACACACACAGCCATATATATATATACTATATATATATATATATATATATATATATATATATATATATATATATATATATATTATATATATATATATATATATATATATATATATATATATATATATATATATATATATATATATATATGTGTGTGTGTGTGTGTGTGTGTGCGCCGCGCATGTGGTGATGGTATTCTACTTATGTAGAACATCGTTGACAAGCAGGTTCCCCCATCCGTTTCTCAATGTGTGGACGTACTTTTATCGGATCACCACCCAATGATTCTCACCTTCAAACCACATCATAGACACGCGAAGGCCCATGGTTTCTTACAAATCCCTCAATCCTCTCCCTTTTTTCCATATAGCAAGAGATCTCCATGACCAAAAGCAAGGTTCTTAGATGTTTTACCTCTCCGTTTACGTGTTGGAAGATAGCAATTAATCAGTCCTAAGTTCTCCTTGTGAAGCCCCAAAAACAATTCTTTGACATCTGATAGATGAAACGGAGAACCTTTATAATTGGCTCTAGTGTTGGAGATGTAAGTCAATAATGGTAATCCCAACCTGCAATTGGGTCGTTGAAAAATTAGAAGTAAACTAAGATACATACAAAGTTGAAGTTCAAAGAAGAAACATGTAGATTTATTTTAAAGATTGATGGGCATGGAAAGTAGACAAACTAATGAAAGAGATGCATAAAATCTTGAAGAAGAAGCAGCTCAACGAAGAAGTCACTAACATGGTAGGTAACAATGAGATGGAATGGACATCTCTAAAAGCAAAGATGGATTTTATAACCAACCACTTCACCCAAATCATGGAGTGTCCACATGAGTCACTTGTCTCCAAGGAATGATTCCATGGATGCCATCTCAAGAATCAGATAGAAATCAATTCAGCAAAACATCATGCATCTTCTTGAATCCCTTATCATCGGTACATAGATTTCTGAGGTTATTGATGCTCTTTTGAGTGGTAAAGGCCCATTATTGGATGGTCTCACCAATGAGTTATTTGAGACTTTTAGGAGAGACTTAGTGAAACCCATACTTTTTCTATGGAAGGAGGACTAACACTTTCATGCTCTTCCTAACTCTATCAATGAATGGGTGATTAAGCTAGCTCACAAAAAAGACAAGGGATTAAAAATTAGTGGCCCATCACTATACTACAAATTTACTATAAGATCTCTGCTAAGGTTCTTGCGAATCATATTACTTTCTATCTATGCTCAATCAATGAAGACCAAAAGGGATTCGTAAAGGGTAGATCCATCTTAAAGGCTA
>CM035419.1:139884475-139891975 GCA_020310875.1 Ceratopteris richardii
GCAAAAGAACAAAGAGGAGTTCGAGCCTCTCAGCTTTTTCCAACCATATCAAGTTCAGGATTGTTGGATCACATGATATGAACTTCAGCTTTTCCAGCCATATCAAGTTTAGGATTTTTGTATCTTATGTGCAAAAGAACAAAGAAGCTCGAACTTAAGTTCAAGCTTCTGAGCTTTTCCAACCATATTAAGTTTAGGATTGTTGGATCACATGATATGAACCTCAGCTTTTCTAGCCATATCAAGTTTAGGATTGTTGTGTCTTATGTGCAAAAGAACAAAGAGACTCAAACTTAAGTTCGAGCCTCTCAGCTTTTCCAACCATATCAAGTTCAAGATTGTTGGATCACATGATATGAACAGAATAACAAAGATGCTCGAACTTAAGTTCGAGCCTCTGAGCTTTTACAGCCATATCAAGTTTAGGTTTCTTGTGTCTTATGTGCAAAAGAACAAAGAATCAGCTTTTCCAACCATATCAAGTTCAGGATTGTTGGATTACATGATATGAAAAGAAGAACAAAGAGGCTCGAACTTAAGTTCAAGCCTCTGAGCTTTTACAGCCATATCAAATTTAGGTTTCTTGTGTCTTATGTGCAAAAGAACAAAGAGGCTCGAACTTAAGTTCGAGCCTCTGAGCTTTTACACCCAAATCAAGTTTAGGATTGTTGGATCACATGATATAAACAGAATAACAAAGAGACTCGAACTTAAGTTCGAGCCTCTGAGCTTTTACAGCCATATCAAGTTTAGGTTTCTTGTGTCTTATGTGCAAAAGAACAAAGAGTCAGCTTTTCCAACCATATCAAGTTCAGGATTGTTGGATCACATGATATGAAAAGAAGAACAAAGAGGCTCGAACTTAAGTTCGAGCCTCTGAGCTTTTACAGCCATATCAAGTTTAAGTTTCTTGTGTCTTATGTGCAAAAGAACAAAGAGGCTCGAACTTAAGTTCGAGCCTCTGAGCTTTTACAGCCATATCAAGTTTAAGTTTCTTGTGTCTTATGTGCAAAAGAACAAAGAGGCTCGAACTTAAGTTCGTGTCTCTGAGCTTTTCCAGCCATATCAAGTTTAGGATTGTTGTGTCTTGTGTGCAAAAGATTAAGTTCGAGCCTTTGAGCTTAAGTTCGAGCCTTTGAGCTTAAGTTCGAGCCTCTGAGCTTTTCCAACCATATCAAGTTTAGGATTGTTGGATCACATGATATGAGCAAAAGAACAAAGAGCTTTTCCAACCATATCAAGTTTAGGATTCTTTGGTTACATGATATGAGCAAAAGGACAAAGAGGAGTTAGAGCCTTTGAGCTTTTCCAACCATATCAAGTTTAGAATTGTTGGATCACATGATATGAGCAAAATAACAAAGAGGCTCAAACTTAAGTTCGAGCCTCTCAGCTTTTCCAACCATATCAAGTTTAGGATTGTTGTGTCTTATGTGCAAAAGAACAAAGAGACTCGAACTTAAGTTCGGGCCTCTGAGCTTTTCCAACCATATCAAGTTCAGGATTTGTTGGATCACATGATATGAGCCTCAGCTTTTCCAGCCATATCAAGTTTAGGATTGTTGTGTCTGATGTGCAAAAGAATTAAGTTCGAGCCTCTGAGCTTTTCCAACTTAAGTTCGAGTTTCTGTGCTTTTCTAACCATATCAAGTTTAGGGTTGTTTGGTTATATGATATGAGCAAAAGAACAAAGAAGTTCTGAGTTCGAGCCTCTTAGCTTTTCCAACCATATCAAGTTTAAGATTGTTGTGTCTTATGTGCAAAAGAATTAAGTTCGAGCCTCTGAGCTTTTCCAACTTAAGTTTGAGTCTCTGTGCTTTTCTAACCATATCAAGTTTAGGATTGTTTGATTATATGATATGAGCAAAAGAACAAAGAGGCTCTGAGTTAGAGCCTCTGAGCTTTTCCAAACATATCAAGTTTACAATTCTTGGGTCACGTGATATGAGCAAAAGAACAAAGAGGCTTGAACTTAAGTTCGAGCCTCTCAGCTTTTACAACCATATCAAGTTCAGGATCGTTGGATCACATGATATGAACAGAAGAACAAAGAGGCTCGAACTTAAGTTCGAGCCTCTGAGCTTTTCCAGCCATATCAAGTTTAGGTTTCTTGTGTCTTATATGCAAAAGAACAAAGAGCCTCTGAGCTTTTCCAACCATATCAAGTTTAGGATTGTTGGATCACATGATATAAGCCTCATCTTTTTCAGCCATGTCAAGTTTAGGATTGTTGTGTTAGGTGCAAAAGAACAAAGAGGCTCGAACTTAAGTTCATGTCTCTGAGCTTTTCCAGCCATATCAAGTTTAGGATTGTTGTGTCTTATGTGCAAAAGATTAAGTTTGAGCCTTTGAGCTTTTCCAACCATATCAAGTTTAGTATTGTTTGGTCACATGATATGAGGAAAAGAACAAAGAGGCTCGAATTTAAGTTCGAGCCTCTGAGCTTTTCCAGTCATATCAAGTTTGGGATTGTTGTGTGTTTGGGATTGTTGGAGTTAAGTTCAACACTCTCTTGGATCCAAAAGGACTTATAGATTCAAACTCAAGTTCGAGCCCGTGAGTTATATCAAGTTTAGGATTGTTGGCTCATATGATATGAGGCTCCAACTTAAGTTCGAGCCTCTCAAGTTTTCCGGCAAAAACAGGCTTCAACTTAAGTTCGAGCCTCTCAAGTTTTCTAGTAAAAACATTAATATTTTTAACTCAAATCTTCTTCCATCTACAAAAGCTAAGCCTCTTAATCATATGAGCTGAGTTATGAAGCTTAGACTTTTTCAGCTTTTCCAAAAGTTGTTGTAAGCAAAACAACAAAGACGAGTTCGAGCCTCTCAGCTTTTTCCAACCAAATCAAGTTCAGGATTGTTGGATCACATGATATGAGTTAAAGAACAAAGAGGCCCAAACTTAAGTTCGAGCCTCTCAGCTTTTCCAACCATATCAAGTTTAGGATTGTTGTGTCTTATGTGCAAAAGAACAAAGAGGCTCGAACTTAAGTTCGAGCCATAATTTGAACTTTTCCAACCATATCAAGTTCAGGATTTGTTGGATCACCATGATATGAGCTTCAGCTTTTCCAGCCATATCAAGTTTAACATTGTTGTGTCTTATGTGCAAAAGAACAAAGAGGCTCGAACTTAAGTTCGAGCCTCTGAGATTTTCCAACCATATCAAGTTTAGGATTGTTGGATCACATGATATGAGCCTCAGCTTTTCCAACCATATCAAGTTTAGGATTGTTGTTGTCTTATGTGCAAAAGAACAAAGAGGATCGAACTTAAGTTCGAGCCTCTGAGCTTTTCCAACCATATCAAGTTTAGGATTGTTGGATCACATGATATGAGCAAAAGAACAAAGAGCTTTTCCAACCATATCAAGTTTAGGATTGTTTGGTCACATGATATGAGCAAAAGAACAAAGAGGAGTTAGAGCCTCTGAGCTTTTCCAACCATATCAAGTTTAGAATTGTTGGATCACATGATATGAGCAAAAGAACAAAGAGGCTTAAACTTAAGTTCGAGCCTCTCAGCTTTTCCAACCATATCAAGTTTAAGATTGTTGTGTCTTATGTGCAAAAGAACAAAGAGACTCGAACTTAAGTTCGGGCCTCTTAGCTTTTCCAACCATATCAAGTTCAGGATTTGTTGGATCACATGATATGAGCCTCAACTTTTCCAGCCATATCAAGTTTAGGATTGTTGTGTCTGATGTGCAAAAGAATTAAGTTCGAGCCTCTGAGCTTTTCCAACTTAAGTTCGAGTTTCTGTGCTTTTCTAACCATATCAAGTTTAGGATTGTTTGGTTATATGATATGAGCAAAAGAACAAAGAGGTTCTGAGTTCGAGCCTCTAAGCTTTTCCAACCATATCAAGTTTAGAATTGTTGGGTCACGTGATATAAGCGAAAGAACAAAGAAGCTTGAACTTAAGTTCGAGCCTCTCAGCTTTTCCAACCATATCAAGTTCAGGATTGTTGGATCACATGATATGAACAGAAGAACAAAGAGGCTCGAACTTAAGTTCGAGCCTCTGAGCTTTTCCAGTCATATCAAGTTTATGTTTCTTGTGTCTTATGTGCAAAAGAGCAAAGAGGCTCGAACTTAAGTTCATGTCTCTGAGCTTTTCCAGCCATATCAAGTTTAGGATTGTTGTGTCTTATGTGCAAAAGATTAAGTTCGAGCCTTTGAGCTTTTCCAACCATATCAAGTTTATTATTGTTTGGTCACATGATATAAGGAAAAGAACAAAGAGGCTCTGAGCTTTTCCAGTCATATCAAGTTTGGGATTGTTGTGTGTTATGTGCAAAAGAACAAAGAGGAGTTTGAGCCTCTCAGCTTTTTCCAACCTTATCAAGTTCAGGATTGTTGGATCACATGATATGAACTTCAGAAAACTTGAGAAACCCAAACTTAAGTTTGTACAGACTCAAAGTTTCATTGATTTTTGACTAGACTCAAAGTTAAGTCCAATTAGTGAATGTCTGTATATGCAAATATGGATTATTTTTTGTAGAAATGATGGTTGTATCTAGTTTTAATTCAATTGATTATTTTTACAATAATTATTGAAAGAATGATCAATTGAATAGCATTGTTAATTTCTCATTTATTCTTTACAGGCAAAATCAAGATGGCAACAAAGCAAACTATATCTAGTCAACTTGAAGAAAGAGACAAGTGGAAAGGAAAGAGAGTCATCTTGTTGGATCATGAAAAGCATGAAAGATATGCAACTGCTATTGTTTTATTGGTAAATCCATGGGATGCTATAAATTGCAAAGAGTTGGGAGAAAGTTGCCTAGGTGTTATTATGGATGAAACTGTGGATGCATCAACTTTGGATTCAACTTTGAAATTGGTCAGTTGGCCTATACTCCAAATCATTACAGAAGACGGTGAGCCTATGATACAAAAATTAGGCTTTAACTCACTGTATGACATTGAAGATGATCATTGCAATGGTATTGAGGATGTGGATCTTGAAGCTGGAGAGAATCCAAATTTTTGCTTTACGTCATCATACAACATCGATGATGATAATTGCAATGGTATTGAGGATGTAGATGTTGATAAGAATTATTCTCATGCAATTGATATTCAACATTGTTTTAATGATATACAAGTTGTTTCTCCTCTTCGAATGGAATCAGATCAACAAGAGGATTTTCATATGGAAAATAGTAACTGTGGATATTTTGAAGTGAACCAAAAAAAAAGAAGTTACATCCACAAGGTTAGAAAAAGTACTACATTGGCTCCTAATAAGAGATGCTCATTTGAGAGAATTCAGATGGTTTCAATGCATGATTGTTGTGAACAGAGATGTTGTCAAGTAGCTAGTAGGGCTAAAATACTGGAAGCAAGATTAAACTTTTGGGGACAATGCTATTCAGATAGATACAAATATGTATTGGATTGCATGAGTATGGTGTACAAAGGTAACTTTGTGAACTCAAGTCAGCGCTCGAGTTTTAATTTCATGTTTGATGCAAAAGAAGTATGTATCAAGGCATGGTATTTAATTCATGGTATTGGAAAGAGCTCATTTTATAGGCTACGAGAAAAGTTTCTACTTGGTCAAAAGGTATCCATTCATGGGAATAATGGAATACTTAGAAAAAGTATCAAACATGTAGAAATGGCAAAAGCTTTGATACATGATTTCATTGATAATAATGCAGATCAAATGCCACACAAGTTGAGAACATGTACTGATGGTTCTCGTGAAACACAAAGAGTGCTTCCATCACATTATAAACAAGTGGATATTCTTCGAGAGGTGAATATGACATTAGAGAGTTTGGGATATAATAAATTATCTCAACCAACATTTTCAAGAATGTGGAATACAGAATTTAGAACAGTTTCTTTATCAAAGTCAAGTACGTTCTCCAAATGTGACTTTTGTACAGGAATAAAAGCAAAGTTACAATCTACTAAAAACCATGAAGAACGTGCAAGATATTTAGCACAAAGAAGATCTCATATGCTACGTCAAATGAGTTGTAGAAATCTATATTATGCTTGGAGAGTTTCCTCAGAATTATTTCCAGATAAATATTTATGCATTATTCATGATAAAATGGATCAAAGTAAAACAGCTATACCACAGATTAGACCAGTTCCAAAATCTCTTAATGGCATTGAGAGATTACCAATATCTTTAACAGGAATGCTTACTCATGGACATGGACAATGTGCTTATGGTCATTTTGCTTTAGGATTATGGCCCGGTGATCCAAATTTCACAATTGCATCTATTTCAATGTGTTTAAGAAACTTAGAAAAAAAAGATAGTCAGTTGTATGGAGATTTGGGATTGAAGAGTTCTGGTGTGAATTACACAAAGAGTCTATTTGATTCTTTGTTGTGGCCTGATGCACTTTATCATCATATGGATGTATTAAAGGAGCAAATTTTATATGACAATGTAACACAATGTAATATTACATGCGAAAATCAAAGTAATTCATTCAAGGAATTACCTAGAACATTATTTTTGCAACTTGATAATTGTGGTTCAGAAAATAAGAATCGCTATGTCTTTGCATATTTGTCTTTGTTAGTTGCTAATGGGATATTTGATATGGTGCAACTTGGATTCCTTATGGTTGGACATACACATGAGGATATTGATGCTTTATTTAGTTACTTTTCGGAAAAGCTCAGAAAACAATCTATTTTTAGTTTTCCACATCTTATGAGAACTTTTAATGAATGTTGCAGCATGCATCCGACACCTTTTCTTATACAGAAAGTACCAGATTTCAAAAATTTTGTCAAAGGGTACTTAAATGATGGAGCAGATACTCTTATTGGGCATTCGAAACCATTGCAGTTCAGATTCTACATGAGTCAAGGGGTGCCCTTGATGCAATATAAATTGCATCCAAAAAATATTGATTGGTTACCTGCAAATGGTATAGAGCTATGGAAGAAAAATGAAGATGGCATATCGAAGCTTCCTGAAGGCGTTCCAAAATTATTGCCACCTAGTGAGTATGTGAAGGATAAAGAAAGGGTCATGGAAGGACTTTTGAGATATGCCAATTGGTGGAAAATGCATCTGGAAGAGAAGGGGGATAACTCAGATTATGGAAAATGGATTAATCCGGTACTTACTTATTGGAAAAACCTTATGGAGGTCTTGAAATCTCAAATAATATGGAAGGATACATTTTATCATGATTTTTGGCCAAAAAGTGGATGCAAAACATTTGAATCTTCAAATCTTGTGCAAGATAATACATTTGATAATGAAGATGCAGATGAAAATGATGTACACTTTTGTGGTCCATTGCGTAACAAACCAGTAAAGGAATTCGATCCATGCCTTGATGTGAGAAAAGGAGACTTCGTTCTCATAGAACCATGCGATGTAATGTACCCTGTGTGGCTTGGCATGGCGGAAACTGAAGTTAATCAAACTAGAGAATCAGAAACATATCTCAAGGTTCAGATACAATATTGGATACCTATTTCAAAAAGGAAAAACATCAGTGATG
>CM035419.1:139896975-139979475 GCA_020310875.1 Ceratopteris richardii
CCTCCACCTACCTTTTCACAATGATATCATCCATTAGATCTTCAAAAGAATCATTAAAAATCTGATTTGATCATTACGATCAATGGTATGTCAGAAACTATCTTCCTGAGCAAGCGACTTTGACATAGTCAACTTCTAAGGTTGATTTCTCATAGCACAAGTCTTGTTTTGCTAAATGCTTTTAGCCATAGCTTCCTTACCTTCTAACTTAGATTTTGAATTCTCGTTCATCAAAACGTTTACACTGTGCACTAAGATCCAAGCAAAACATTGACACGAAAAAGTGCATGACTCTGAGAGGTCTACCTATAGATTTTACATATACATGTTCCTATTGATCATACACACAACCTGAAAGGAATAAGTCCTTGAAACTTTGAAAATAGCTTGATAAGCTTCTAAATTAGATGTGTACAAAATTTTTCTTGATCCACTCGATGAGGGTGAGAGAAATCAGAGAAAGATTCGATGCTAACTCATGGAGATGACTCTCTACACATCTATCTCATGGACATTTTTCTTCTAATGACTCTCTCTTCTATTTCTTTACATCATTGCATTATATACATATGATTCAAGACTCATCCGACATCTATTACATTATTCCTTACCATTCTAATGATCATCTACACTCATAGTACAAGAATTTTCATCTGTAATGTACATATGTATACAAGCTACATTTCTAAGATCTCTTCACTATCTTCAATGATGTGTTTGGCTTCATTCTGATTCTTGACTTGCTTCAAGTTCTTCATAATCATCAATTTGAGATTGCTTTGTTCCAAAGATCCCCCTCAATAACTAATTGTGATTATATCACTCTTCTTTATTCTTGCCATCCCTTTGAACTTCTGTAGCTTAGGTCCATCTAAGCTTTTTCTCAACATATCTGCAACTTGCTCTTTAGTTGATGTATAAACAACTTCAATGTCTTTGTCAAGTAATATAATGAACTCATGTTGTCTCCAAAAATAATTGGAGTACTCTGACCAGTTCCAAAACTTTTCAATAAGGTCTTTAACCATATCACTTCTTTTGCAGCCTCTACTATTCCTTTATACTCATCTTCTGTGGATCACAAAGCAATTGTATGTTGCTTCTTTGAGCACCAAGAAACTAACTTATCTCCAATATAATAGAGATAACCATGAGTAGACCTTCTATCATCTGAGTTACCTGCCCAATTTGCATCACTAAACAATTTGATTCTTGTATCAGAAGTAAAACCATAATACAAACCTTCACTCAGAGTTCCCTTGATATATCTGAGTACCGTTTGAGCTACAATCCAATGAGATTTTTTTGGACAATGCATAAATTATGATAAGACATCCACTACATATGATAGGTCTGGTCTTGTCAAGGTAGCATAAATCAAACTACCTACCAAACTCTGATATTTCTTCATGTCATTAAATTCTTCTCCTCCATATCTGCTCAATTTATGATTTATCTCCAATGGTGTGGTTGAAGACTTGCAATCTTCCATGTTGAACTTGACCAGAAGATTCTTCAAGTATCTCTCTTGTGTAACATATACTCCATGTTGAGTATACACAATCTGCATTCCTAAGAAATAAGACAAGCTTCCCAAATCACTTATCTTAAACTCCTTCTCTACTTGTTTCTTAAGCTCCTTGATTCCTTGAGCATCTGTACCTGTGACAATAATATCATCAACATAAATACACATGTATATATACCCATCTTCACTTGCCTTCACTAGCAAGATACTATTTGCTTTTGAAGCTTGATATCCATATTCATTCAAGAACTTAACAAGCCTCTAATTCCATGGTCTTGGGGCCTGCTTTAAACCATACAAAGCTCACTTGAGCTTACATACATAATCAGATCCAATTGAATCCATGAAAGCCTCTAGTTGCTCCATGTACACTTCATCTGCAATATATCCATTTAGAAATGCATTCTTCACATCTAAATGTGACAATTTCCATCCTTTAAAAGCACAAATAGCAATTAGAGTTCTAATTGTAGACATCTTAGCAACTGGACTAAAGGTTTCATCATAATCTACCCCATAAGTTTGGGTATAACCTTTAACCACAAGTCTAGCTTTGTATCTAGACAAATCACCATTTGCAAAGCTCTTTGTCTTATATACCCACTTACATCCAATCACCTTCCAATTCTTTGGTCTTTGCACCAATTTCCATGTCTCATTCTCAAGTAGAGCATCATACTCTTCTTGCATTGCCTTCTCCCAATTCTATTTACCTTTAGCTTCTTCATATGTGATGTCATGGACACAAAGAAAGCCATCTTAAACCTTAGATTCCATGTCAATTTCCTATATCTCATGTTTGGTTAAGATTTTGGAGAAATTAATACTACCATTGCATCTGGAATGTGCCAAAACTCCAAGATCGACTACGTATTTGCTGAATTTTGACACTCAGAGGTCTTGTTTCTAGTTGGCGATGTCATCCATGACATCATCAAATCGTAACTGCCCTTGAAAACCTATAAAAGGAGGGGTTGGCCACATTCATAATCAGTCTTCTGGATACCAGTCTTGGGAGCTCAAGGGGTCATGATCATGAAGTAAGTACTTTCAAGTTCTACTTCAAGTTCTAGTCTTGTCTCTTGCTCTAGTCTTGTCTAGTCTTGTCTCGTGGACATCCTTTCTTGTCCTCTTGTAATCTTGTAGTATGAGATCCTTTCTAGTTATTTCTTGTATCTAGTGCATATCCTTGAAGGGAATTCTTGTAACCAAGATATCGTGCTCCATACCTACGATCGCGGGTTGTGGGATCTCCTATGTCATCTCTAGTACAGTCTTCCATACCTATCGTTCTCGGGTTATGGGATGTATTGTATCAGTCACGTATTCTTGTATCTTTTCCCCTGTGTGGGTGCTCTCATCAAGACCAAGCACCATGGATTCCATATGCAAGGAGATTCAATCCGAGTAAAGGACTTGATCAAACATGTTTAAGAGACGAAAAGATTGCTACGACAAGATGATCGATCAGTTTCAAGTAATGCGTTGAATATCAAGATGTTGTTTCGTGGAACAACATATCAAGAAGACTACATGGTTAATCACTTTTGAAGTGGCCTCAATCTTGAAGTCAAATAGCTCTTGCAATCCATGCCTCAAGCAAATACCTTAGAGGATGTTATCAATCAGGCAGTTCAATGTGAGAATCAATTATTCAAAGAAATTCAATCCCAAGAGCTAGAAGGGTTGAATAATCAAAACAATGTTCCTCAAGAATCTGAATCAAGAATCTTTGAAGCCCAAAAAGTCATTAGAAATGATGTGGAGTATGCATGTTATGAAGATATCAAGAAGGTAAAGAATAAGGAGGAGTTCATCTTCAATCAAGGAGGTGTGCTTACTCAACTCTCTTCATCAAAGATCTTGGAAACACCATACCATTCCACTAGAAGCTCAAAGGATCTATCGCATGAAGAACCGAGGGAAGCTCAAGAGAGACCCAATCTTTCACCACAGATCAAGATTGAGGATCATGAAGAATTTGACGTCATGCATGTATATGATTCAAGGATCTCTCGAGGAAGATTGGAATGCCTTATTCATTGGAAAGCGTATGCCATCATTGATCATACTTGGCAACTTACAGAAAATATTCTTAGAGGAAAATTCAAGGTTCATGAGTCCCATAGTAAGAATCCAAGGAAAGCCAAGCTAGAGAACATGGGCACTCCTCATGGAACTCATTGCTTGAGCGGGAGGTGATATCGTGGACACAAAGAAAACCATTGTAAACCTTAGACTCCATGTCAATTTCCTATATCTCATGTTTGCTTAAGATTTTGGAGAAACTAATGCTAGCATTGCATCTCGAATGTGCCAAAACCCTAAGATCATTGCCTATTTACTAAATTCTGACACCGAGAGGTCTTGTTTCCAGTTGATGATATCATTGATGACATCATCAAATCTTAACTACCCTTGAAAACCTATAAAAGGAGGGGTTGGCCACATTCATAATAGGTCTTGTGGATACCAGTCTTGGGCGCTCAAGGAGTCATGATTGCCAAGTAAGTACTCTCCAAGTTCTAGTTTCAGTTCTTGTCTAGTTCCTTGTTCCAGTCTTGTCTAGTGTAGTTCTTCGACATCTTGTCTTTCTTCTTGTAATCTCATATTATGAGATCTTGTCGAGTTCTTTCTTGTATCTAGTTCATCTCCCAGAAGGGAGTTCTTGTAATCCAGATATCTTGTTCCATACTTATGATCCCGAGTTGTGGGATCTCTTGAGTCATCTTTAGTCCAATTTTCCATACCTATCGATCCCGGCTTGTGGGACGGATTGTATCAGTTACGTATTATTGTATCATTTTCACTACGTGGGTGTTCTGGTAATGAGAAGTGTGTTTCCGAAATCTTATCTAGTGTAGTCAGAGAGCACAATCTAGTGCTTCCCTGACATGTGATTGGATCTTCTTCTATCTTCACAATATAAGCATAATCTTTTGTTGTTAAGAAAGATGTATCATAGCTACACCTGATAGGTTCGTTTCTTTCTCTCAAAGATCTTCTGACCTCTGCACTTCTTATAGTCTTAGCCACATTTGATTGTGGATCAAATCTTGGCCTATCTTCATCATTGCCCTCCAATTTACTTTTACAATCAACATCATCAATATCTTCTTCATACACCTTTACTTTTGTCTTCCCTTTCCTTTGTACTTCTTCAACATCTGCATAATCATTTGTTTTGTATACCATGTGCTTTGTTAATCAAATGTAACGTCTTTTGTAACAAGAAATTGCTTTGTAGATGGACTCCACAATCTGTAACCCATCTGTCTATCATCATACCCAATAAGCACATACTTCTGTACTTTGGGCTCTAGCTTATGTCTTAATTGAGAAGGAACATAAGCATATGCCAAACATCCAAATACTTTACAATGATCAAGAGTAGGTTTCTTACCCCACCATGCTTCATAAGGTGTTCTACCATCGAAAGTGTTGCAGGGTAACCTATTCACAAGGTATGTTACAATGTTGATAGCTTTTGCCCACAACTAGTTTGGGCAATTCTTCTCTTTCATCATTGATCTTGCAAACTCTACAAGAGTTCTATTCCTTCTTTCTGCAACTCCATTTTGTTGAGGGGATTACCTCAAGTTACTTCTCCTTTTATACCTGCATTCCACAAATAATCATCAAACTCTTTAGAGAAATATTCTCCCCCTCCATCTAATCTCAACCTCTTGAGCTTTTGTCCTGTAATCCTTTCTGCGTAAGCATGATAATGCTTAAATGTCTTGAACACTTCTGATTTGTCCTTCATTACATAAAGTGTGATCCATCTTGTTGCATCATCAACAAACAATACATAATATCTGGATCAATTTATACTATAGTCCCTTGAAGGACCCCACACATCTGTATGAACCAACTCAAGCATGTTTGAATACTTGTATCCTGGTTTATTGTATGAAATTTGGTGTGCTTTACCTAATTGACAAGCTTCACACTTGTACACCATGTGTTGACCTTCAACATTTGGCAACTCAAGCACTACATCATTCTTTGACATTTCATTTATAGCTCTCTCATTAAAATGACCTAGCCTTCTATGCCATAGGTCTAACTCAGACATCGTTTGACTTCCATGAGTAAACAATGCACCCACATTACCTTGGATCTTGAGACTAAAAAGCCTTCCTTTGTTTTGACCTGTAATGATGCTTCTATATCCCTAATTTGGATCTTGCACATAAACACCATTATTTTTGAATCTGACTTCATATCCTTTCTCCACAATTTGTCCTACACTTAACAAGTTTTTAGGAATAGTAGGAACATAAAGTACCTTGCTTAAGAGTGTGTTGCCAGTCTTTGTAATCACTGATCTAATGCTTTCCACTTTATGCTTGGTGTTATCTCCTATTTGAACTGTATGTCCACTCACCTTTGCTTCCATATCAGTCATCAATGATATGTTGCCACTCAGATGATTGCTAAAATCCGAGGCAATATAGAATACCCTTTGATCTTCTCCTATTGCTTCATGTGTTGCATTCAAGATAAGAGTCATGTCATCCTTCTGATCTGATGCATAATAATAATAGTTGTTATTGTAGAACTGAGGTTTAAAGCTTCTTCCACCTCCTCTAGCATATGATGTCCTATCACCTCTTCCTCTGTTTACCTCTTTGATATTTGCCTCCTCTACCTCTTTGATTGAAACTCTGATTATGATTTCCACCATTTTGATTGTTATACCAACAATCTTTATTCTACCGCAAATCCAACAAGCTCTAACATTATCTTTATTCTTACCTCCTCTTCCTTTGCCTCTTGAATTCATCTTTCCTCTTGTGAAATTGACTTGGCTTAAAGGTCCTTCATCATCAGTTTATTGCTTCCCTTTGGCATTCTTTTTCTTATTCTTGGATTACATGCTTGAATTGCTTTCGTATCATTATCTCCCTTAATGTCCTGCTCAAAAGTTAGCATGTGTCCTAGCAATTGATTAAGATCAAGAGTAAAATGATCTAATGACAATTCTATGGACAATATAAAAGGCTTCCACTTCTCATCTCCTCTCATACCTATAAGTATTTGTCTTACCAACTTATCTTCTTTAATATCTTCATCTACTACTCCCAAGCTTATCAGAAATTGATTGTGAGCTCTTCTTCTTGAAGGTTGTGAACTCAGCCCATAATGATGTCTTCCTTGACTTGGTTGTATTTTGAAAATGCTCTTCCAAAGCATTCCACACATCTGTTGCACTTTCTAATCCTCTAATATGAGGTAGAAGATAATCATTTACAACCATGTAAATGATGCTCCTAGCTTGAGCATCCTTCCTCATCCAGTTCTTCAAATCTGCAAGCTCTTCCCTAGTCGGAACACTAGGATCTTCAAACTCAGGCTTTTCTTCTTCTGCTGTGATGAATGCCATCCAATCTTTGCTCATGAGGTGTGCCTCCGTCCTCATGGACCAAGCATGATAGTTCTCTGTATCTAGCTTATCAGTCTGCAAGCTTTCTCCCATCTTTGATCTTTGTCTTTTACAAATATTAGGACAAATGAATATACTTTGTACCTTTAATGTAAATCTTCAGTCTTTTAGATCCTTTTGAGCTCAATCTTCCCACTTCTTCACGTTGTCTTCAAAACTTTGATCTTGTCCACCTTCAATTTGAAGAGACTGCAATGTCTGCAACAGTCGGGACTTCAAATGCCCTTTCCTTCACTTTATATTGTACCTTTTGCTCGGATACCATTGCTAGAGACCTATAAATCTCCAAAGGCTTGATCTATACTAATTTCAGAACACCTCTATATCAATCATAGACCAAACTTTACACAAATGTTACCTTTATTTACAAAAACATTGACTATCACTTCTTTGAGTGAAGTTTCTTCTTCTTCAAGAAGTCTGCTCCAAAATTTAACTTCCTTACCTACACATAACTTCAAATTTCTTCAATCTAATGATGCACGTATCTCCACGCCACCTTTGTGCAATCATATCATCCATTAGATCTTCCAAAAATCATTAAAACTCTGATTTGATCATTAAGATCAAAGGTGTGTTAGAAACTATCTTCATGAACAAGCGACTTTGCCATATTCAACTTCTAAGGTTGATTTCTCAAAGCACAAGTCCCATTTTGCTAAAATCTTTTAGAAATAGCTTTTGAATGCTCGCTGATCAAAAAATTTACACTGTGCACTGAGATCCAAGCAAAACATTGACACAAAAAAGTGCGCGACTCTGAGAGGTCTACCTACATACTTTACATATACATGTTCCTATTGATCATACACACAACCTGAAAGGAATTAGACCTTGAAAATTTGAACATAGCTTGATTAGCTTATATATTAGATGTGTACAAAAAGTTTCTTGATCCACTTTATCAGGCTGAGAGAAATCAGAGAGAGACTCGATGCTAACTCATGGAGATGACTCTCTACACATCTATCTCATGGAAATTTTTCTTCTAATGACTCTCTGTCCTATTTCTTTACATCATTGACTTATATACATATGATTCTACAATCATCCCACGTCTATTACATTATTCCTTATCATTCCAATGATCATCTGCACTCATAGTGCAAGAATTTGTATCTATAATGTACATATGTATACAAGCTACATTTTTTAGATCTCTTCACTATCTTCATATACTTGTTTGGCTTCATTCTGATTCTTCACTTGCTTCAAGTTCTTCATAATCATCAATTTGATATTGCTTTGTTCCAAAACGTGGCTCATGTTAGTTTGTGATATCACCTTGATAAGATAACAAGAATACATTAAGTCATTTGCATTCTTGATTACGAGGGCACTCAAATTTAATTTTGAGCATATTACATTATGCAAGATCCTTGATAGTAGTCTCCTTCACTTGTACTTTTCTTTTCCTTTATTTAATACAAGTCCGCGAGAGTAGGCTTAAGCCAAACTTCCTTTTATTAAAAAAAAAAGATACTTGATAGGAAAACATAGGTCTGTGCCTCTTTTAGAACAAATGAGATTTCAAAGCGCATCTTTATCGTTCTTCATAACCTTTTGCAAAAGGGTTTTGAGACTATAATTTTGCATATGAGGCTTAAGTTTTTGTCTCTTCCTCTCCATAAACGACTTAGGAATGATTCTTAATTTGAAAATCTTCCACTCATAATAGATTAGAAGCTGGAACTTAAGTTTGATCCTCAAAATCCACAAGAGAATTGAACTTTAGTGTAGGCCTACAGCCTTTTATAGAAAGACATAGTTCAAATGATTGGGAATTTTAGTCTTTGTGTCTCTTTTATTGTTTTTATTGTAGAGGATGCTCAACATGCACATCTTAGCCATTCACAAATATGCTTGGGCTTACGTTATATGCTTGAACTTACGTTTGAGCCTAACCTACTCCACAAGAGACTCAATATTTGTGTGTGTTTGTAAATTTGCACACACATATATATATATATATATATATATATATATATATATATATATATATATATATATATATATATATATATGTATGTATATATATTGCGTGTTTTTACTTTCTTAGAAGTTCAACATTCTCTTCTTGCACGAGAGGCTCGATCACACGTTTGAATCTTAGATATTTGAAAATAGGGCTAAATTAAGTTCAAGCATCTCTCACTCCACATAAGATTCAAAATTTGAAGCAACAGAAAAGTTTTTAATTCCTCATCTCATTTCTTCTTTTTTCAAGTATAAAAAAATTGGATTCCACAAGATAGGGATGTTTGTGGTTCATGCTAATCTTGGGTCTGACCTTGCTAAGAGAAAATGACTTCTTCTTCAACGCTTTAGATGCATTTGATTACATGCACTATTTCACGTCAAAACACTTTGACATACTTATTGAGATAAAGACTCATAGACATTGAATACCCGATACATTAAGATTTTATGTTTTTTGAGAGTATAAAGGCTTAAATGTAAGTTTGAGCCTATACCCTTACATGAGAGCATTGATGCTCCAACTTAAGTATAAGTGTCTTCTAGAACAAGAGAGATTTAAAACCTAATCTTAATCTTCTTTGGGCTCTCTCTAGGTAGTTTTTTTTTTTTTGGGAAACTTGCTTGCATCAGTAGCCTTTCATATGAGGCTTCATTTATAGAATCTTCATCTCCATAAGAGGAAAAAAGTGCGAGTTTAAATTTGAGTTTCTCTCACTCATGAGAGATTAGAGGCTTGAAATCATCTCTGAGCCTCTTCCATCCAGGCCAGAGGCTCAAATTTAAGTTTCATCTTCTCCAGTTCATTATAGATTAGAAGCTCAAACCTAACTTTAACCCTCTTACGTACACACACACACACACACACATATATATATATATATATATATATATATATATATATATATATATATATATATATATATATGGCTCTCTGTGTATAGATGCTTTTGTATGTTTATATGCATGCGTGTATGTGTTTGAAAGTTTTCCTCAGGGTATGTATAAGCTATGTTTATGTGTGCATGTATGTGTTTGTAGTTTTCGATAGGTATATACATGTCAATGTATGCAAGGTACGTATGTTGTGTATGTATATATATATACGGATGTATGTGTTTATAACGATTTGCACATGCGTACTTGTGCATGTACGTTTGTGGCTCATGGAGCCTGTGCCGACATATATGTGTCCTGCTATGTATTTATGTATGCTTGCATCTTTATGTGTGTGCATGTAGTGTGTGTAGATGTCTATGTGTAGCTACATGTATCTGTGTACGTGCATCTATGTATGTATATTTACATGTTTGTTCAAGTATATGTATATGTGGTTACAATTATACATGCATGATTTTTCCTATCTTTCTTCGTAAGTGTGTTTCTTTCAAGTATACATACACACACACACACACACATATATATATATATATATATATATATATATATATATATATATATATATATATATATATATATATATATATATATATATACAATGAATCTAAGTGTGCATATATATCTATATAGAAATCAGCTATTTAACATACATATACTTAACTAAGTAAATAGGCTTTTGTAGGTTAATTTATATAAAGTTGCAATTATATCTTTGGCTATATGTATGTATGTTTGTGTATACGTGTGTATCTAACACACACACACACACATATATATATATATATATATATATATATATATATATATATATATATATATATATATATATATATATATATATATATGTGTGTGTGTGTGTATCTATGTATGTATGTATGTTTCTATGTATGTGTGTATCTTTTTATATATGTGTGTGTATGTATGTATGTATGTATGTATGTATGTAAGTATCTTTATATATATATATATATATATATATATATATATATATATATATATATATATATATATATATATATATATATATCAGTACAACACATGAGCGTTATATGGGCCCACATACTAACACAAGGGCACATAGGCAATTTTGCCATGGCATAGATATAAGCACTAGTGTAAATGTTGGTATGATAACACCAATATGAGCCTCAATATGGGTGTTGCTATAAGCAGTGATATGTCTTCAACACCATCGATATAAGTGTAGGTATGAATGCTAGTTCATTTTCATTTGTATTCGCACCAATATTTTTTCTAGAAACCAACAAAATTAGTGTTGGTAGAAGCATCAATATCAAAGTCATCGGTATAAGAATTGGTATATTCCTAGGCAAAGTCCTCTGTATAAACATTGGTATGGCTTAAGGCATATTCACCCTCATACCACTAGAGTGTGTTGTCTCTTTTTGTAGCAACATGACAATTTTGTTATGTAACATATGATAATACACTTTGCTGCCAAAAGAAAAACGAGTAGATGTGTAATGTAGTTTAGTAGTTCTCAATTTAGGGTTTAGATGACCAACAATCGAAACAAGATTTGATAAAGCAAAACACATTATTGAACATAAAAGAGATATTTAGGAGTAGTAATCAACCATGAACCATGTACAAAAGAGATATTCTATTAATGGACCATGTACAAAATTGTGGCAAATCACTGCCATATATGAGCCAAATACAAAATGTTGAAAACTAGTACCATATATGAACCAAATATAGAATTCTCATGCAACACTACAATATATGATCCAAATACAAAACTATGGCATAGCAATGCCATACCATAAAACCAAGGAGATTAAAACATCTATATCTATAGTCCTACAACAAAGCATGTTTATGAGATGAGACAAATTGAAATGATATTTATAAACAAAAACTAAAAAACACTAAAACAAGTTTAGAAGCTGACCTCATAGTAGATGCTCCCATGTAATGATCAAACCGCATCGCTCCAAGTCCTCCAACAACACACAAAAGCCATGATGATATCCATAAGCCCCTTCTTCTTGTGTGGAAAAGATGACCCATTGCCAACTCCTACAACAAATATGAAAAACATGAGATGCACTTAACACAAGAAAATTCGCTCATAAAAATGATAATTACAAAATTGTGATGAGTGGTGTTATAACAGCGGCTACCTAAAGGTGACACTTCGAGCATATCTACACATGTTGCCATTGCATCTCATTGTTGAGGATATCGATTAGAAGTTTGCTGCTACTCATCACGAATCATCTTCCACTCCTCAGCATCTAGTTGTCCAGGCTTTGGTAAGCCTTCTATAAAAGCATCATGAACTTCTTATCATTAATGGGACATCACCCAATGTGTGATGTGTTGAATGCACTCTGAGATTATAAGAGGGTGCGCAGGTGTTGGCTGATACTCACTATAGATCACCTTTGTGATGTAATTTTTGTGATCCTTGTCTTCTTCAATCCATTTGATGATGATAGAGTGTCCAAATTCCATTGTGCACAAATGTCGTATGCACGGATGCATGCACTTGCAAGAAGAATCCATCATTGGAGCTTGTTTTGGAGGATAAACACTCGTGTGCACAATGAGAGCAAAAGAACCCTCCTAGGAGCCTAAAAGTTTTTAAACATAGGCTCCGTATTTTCTATGTTTCTCTGAGTACATGTAAAGAATGAAAATGAACCTTTGGAAGCTAGAACTAAACTAAGAGAGATCTCAAATGAGAGTAAAAAAACTCCATTTGGATACTCGATGATGCCTAAACTAGCTGCACCAAAACAAATAACTTGATCTCTTCATAGAGAATTATTTATTTATATAAACTCTATTCTTAACATTTCTCTGCACATGCGCAAGCACTAAACTTGAGACTTATACCACTTAAAGTAATACTTATAATCTTTCCAACAAGATAAAAATCATTGCAACTGGATCTGGGATGAAGGAGAAACAATATTTACAAGATCAACGGTTCTACTAAGATCATCTAGAGAGATAGACTCTGTAAAACTAAAAAATCTACACAATATGTAGAGAATAGCTAGTCCCGGGTGTTCTTAAGCAAGGGGGCAACTTGGGCACATATTTCCATGAATCTAAGTCATAATAAAACTCATTAGAGGCTTTAATGGTCACATACCAACCTTTAGAACCAATCAAAACCATATACATGTCAAAAGTGAGGTCCAATCAGATCAAGAGGTGAGCTAAATCTTCTCTAATCAATGTTTTTCCCTTAAAGGCATTCTTTGATGCCTCCAACTTGTGAAACTCATCCTCCTTTGGTAGTGGATGATGTGGAAAATTCAGTTTGGTGCATGTTCCCACACTGTTGAGCTTAAAATACAAAACTTTCAACACGCCCCCTCAAGCTCAAGTCTTTTTCCTTTGTTGCTTCATCTTGTGTCTCTTATGTTGATGGCTTTTTTGAATCTTCCAAGCTTTGTACCTTCAAGAAACTTTGTCATCATATCTGCAACTTGCTCTTTAGTGTTCACATACCTTATATATAGCTCCTTCGCCATCACCTTTTCTCTAATGAAGTGGTAATGAGCCTCTATGTGCTTGCTCCTTGAATGAAACATCGGATTGTTAGCTAGGTAGGTGCTTGAAATGTTGTCTCCATAAAGTGAAAATGCCTCCACTTCCACTTCCAAGTCATTAAGTAGCTTCTTATGCCATAATAGTGTTGGAGGAGATGGTGGATAGTCACAAGAGATGAAGTGGTGTAGATAGATCTTGCTTCACAGTTACTATGAATGATGGCTAGAGAGTGTAGTGGGCCTCTTGAGCTTGCTAATGAGCACAAATAATCATATATGTTGCTTGGAAGATGATCCACTAATTGGTGAATCAAAATAGATAGGTAGGAAGTTAATCCAAGAGTAAAAACTTGTTATTTTTGTTCTTACACATGTTAAGTGTTTTGTACAGTTCTCTAAGCGTAGCAGCAATTGACCTAATTCCTTTTTGGGAACCCTAAAAATGATGGACTACATGTAGAGAACGAAGTGAAGCAAGTCATAGCTCCATCTCGACATTCATGGGCTGTAACAATCATCAGACCAATGAGCAAAGATACATTAATATCTCAGGATCTTGAGAACCAATGCTAATGAAACTTTGTAGAATTGTAATTGTAGTATGTTAAATCTAACATTCTTTAAATCATGGAAAATGAAAGATTTAACATTCTTTAAATAATGGCAAATGATCAATTACGCAATGAGAACACGCTTTGAGAAGATCACTGTTCTCATGGAGCTATAACAGAGAAGTGGAATGAGAATGTAATGATCATATATGTATTAAAACATGTACAAATACAATGTCATTGGCAATCATACATTCATCGATGTGTGAGAGGTGATTGAGCTATTGGATGAGCTCTCACTTCACAATGAATGTATTCCAAAATGATTTCTCAACTTCGAGATGCATGTTGTTCTTTTAGATCCTCTTCTTATAGTCAAGTTTGAAGCCAAAGTTTGAACTCAAATTCAAAATTCTACCTAAAAGTTGACTCCTTAAGTGTATGATAGATTCCCTCATCACTCAAAAACTGATTGATTCGTGGTTTTAGAGCTTCCTAACTTCACGTGGGTGTACTCCAATTTCACACGGATAAATATGGAGAATTTTACAAGAGATTGATCATATGAGGCCTTGCATAAGTTATGCCAATAAATCAATCATAAGGCACCCTCTTTGCAGCTTCCATATGAGGCTTCCTTGGTGCATGCATAAACTGACTCAATGTACTCACTCCATAGGCAAGGTCTACTCTTGTTAGAGTAGCATAATTCAGACTTCCCACAAGTTGTTGATAACCTCTAACATCATCAAGTAGTTCACCTTCTTGAGAACTCAATTTATGGTTGTGTTCCATAGAAGTACCTACAATTTTAGTGTTCTTCATCTTAAACCTTACCAACATGTTATGTATGTACTTTCTTTGATTGATAAATATACCAAAATTTGTATACACAAGATCTAAGCCAAGAAGGTAGGTTAATAAAACAAGATCACTGATTTTAAATTACTTTATTAATTGAGCCATGACCTACTTGATGCCATTAGCATCATTCCCTGTAATAATGATGTCATCTTCATAGACACATAAGTAGATAACGTTTGATTTGTTCTTCTTAACAAATAAAAAAGAGTCTGCCTTGCTTGCCACAAAGCCTTGGTCCCGCAAATAAGTAACAAGTCTATGGTTCCAAGCTCTAGGAGCTTGCTTGAGACCAAAGAGTGCTTTCCTAAGCTTGGATACATATGTTTTATCTTCATCTTCAAAACTTGGTGGTTGTGCCATATACACTTCTTTTGATATCCATACATTTAAGAATGCATTCTTCACATCTAACTGATATAAATTCCAATTTTTAGAAGTACCAAGACTTACCAAAACCCTAATTGTTGGCTTCTTTGTCACATGTGAAAATGTTTCTTCATAGTCCACTCCATGAGTGTGGGCAAATCCTTTTGCCACTAACCTTGCCTTGTATCTTTTTATATAGCCATATGAGTTCTTTTTTATTTTGTATATCCACCTAGATCCAATTACCTTCATGCCTGGCTTCTTGGGGACTAGATCGCAAGTATGATTTTCTTGTAATGCTTCAACTTCTTCCTGCATAGCTTCTCTCCATTCTTTCTTCTTCCTAGCCTCTTCAAATGAAGAAGTCTCTTCTGCCATAGAGTCTTTAGTGATATACATAGAGTCCTTGGTGACTAAGGATGTATCATATCCATACATTATGGGCTTCTTTCTTTCTCTTTGTGATCTCCTAAGTGCTTGATTTAAAGACTCTCGCACGTCTTCTGATTGCTTGAGTTTGACCTTGCCTCTTGACTTCCAAGCCTTGAAGTCAATCTGCTCTTCATCATCTGAGTTAATATCTTTTTCTAAGTGTTGATCTTCTTGATTGAGGGTTGACAAATCATTTTCCAAATCATATGGTAACTTTACTTTCCTACAGTCATCTTCAAACCATGAATTATTTTCATCAAATAGTACATCCCTGCTAACTATAAATGCTTTTTTAGTGGGATTGTATAGTCTATACCCCTTTTGGTTCTGATCATACCCAACGAATATACATTTCTCAGCTTTAGATTCAAGCTTTCCTCTGAATTGCGAGGGGATCTGTGCATAGAAAATGCACCCAAATTTTTTGCAATGGTCCAATGAGGGTCTTCTACCATTCCATGCTTCATAGGGTGTCATTCCATCGAATGATTTGGATGGAAACCTATTGACCAAGTAGGTGGATATGGAAACAATCTGTGCCCATAGATAATTAGGTAACTTCTTGTCATTTTAGAGACCTACCAGCTTCAACAATTAACCTAGTCCTTCTCTTTGCCACTCCATTCAATCCAAGAGTGTATTTTGTTATTAATTCCCTCTTTATGCCTATGTCCTATAGAAATGAACCAAATTCATGTGAAAAGTACTCACCACCTCCAACAGATCTAATCCTCTTGAGGTTCCTTCATATTTGGTTTTCAATTAAACCCAAGTACTTCTTGAAACATGTAAATACCTCATCCTTCTGTTTCATGAAATAAATAATTGTCCATCTACTCTAATCATCAATAAATGAAACATAGTACCTTGATCCAAATAGTCTTCATTAATGTATCCTTTCATGTTGAATGGTTCCCTGTGAGGTTTGCCAAATTGGCATGCTCCACATATGTATATCATATATTGCTTGGTCACATTGGGAATGCCAAGCACACTTTGATTCCTACACATTTTCTTCAAAGTTCTTTCTCCTATGTGTCCTAGACTTTTGTGCCATATTTCGAGCTTAGAGAAGGTTTGATCTCTATAACTGAATAGTGCTATGTTCCTTGTGTCTTCAATCTCAAATTTGAATAATCTACCAGACTTCTCACCTTTAGCCATCCTCTTGAATCCTTGTTAGGGATCTTCCACATATGCTCCATGATTACTGAATCTGACTTGTAAAGCTTTCTCAACAATCTGCCCAACACTAATTAGTTTTTTGGTTATAGTTGGCACATTCAGAACTTTACTCAAAAGGTTCATGCTACCATAAGATGTTTTCACATTTCCAATTTGCTTGACTGAGTTTTTAGTATCATCACTTGTTTGTACTTCATGCTTCCCTTTGGGTTCTTCAAGATCAGATAATCGAGCTACATTTGGAGCCACATGATTGGAACAACCTGAATCAATGTAGAAAAGATGATCATCATCTTTTCCTTTCTTGGATTTCATGTTCATGATGATTAATGAGGCTTCTTGGTCTTCAATATAGTTGTTGTAGTCCTTTCTTCCTCTAAAACCTCCTTGATAGTTGTTGTTGTTGTTGTTGTTGTTGTTGTTGTTGTTGCTACTGTTGTTGTAGCCTTGATTGTAGTTATGGTTGTAGTTGCCTCCACCATTGTCATTTATGCCTCTTGATTGTCCATAGCTACCTCTATGGAAGCCTCTTCCCCTTCAATTCCGAGTATTCTTGAAGCATTCTTCTGTGGTGAGGTTGTTAAGACCACAAATGTTGCTAGGTGTATTGTTGTAGGGTCTCCCCCTGCCTTTCTTTCCTCCTCTGCCCCTTCCTCTAGCCCCTCTTCCTTTTCTTGCATAATTAGCTTGAGAGGTACTAGCCTCTTCTTCATGCTTCTTACTCTTACCTTTATCCTTAGCTTTATTCTTATCTGTATAAAGGGCAGAAGATTGGTTACCTCTAGAGTTGTAACCATTTCTATTGAGCTTTGTCTCATGGGTTAAGAGTGCCCCAATGAAAGTGTTGAGGTCAGGTGTTTGCATATCCATGTAGAGATCCATTATTGTGGTGAAGGACTCCCACTTGTCAATAGCAAAAATTGCACCTTTTAGATTTGGCATCTAACTTTGACCTCAACTCTTGAGGTACATGTAGATAGCATATACAACCAAAGATTCTAAGATGTGAGATGCAAGGTTTTCTTCCACTCCATGCTTCCTTAAGGTTTAGATGATGTATGCCTGATGTAGGACATCTATTCATGATGTACATGGCTGCATATGTAGCCTGTCCCCAATGACAATGTGGCATATTCATTTCATTGAGCATACACCTTGCTACCTCTACTATGTGTCTATTCTTTCTCTCTCCTACCACATTTTGTTGAGGGGTATAATTGCATGTAAATTTTCTTTTGATGCCATTGATGTGCGAGAATGCAAAAATTCACAGGAGAAGTACTCTCCCTCTCCATCAAATCTCAAAACTTTGATAAACTTAACAGACTTCTCCACCTCTGCTTTGAATTTCTTGAAGTAGTACAACACATGTGATTTGTTTCTAATGCAATAAAACCATAATTTTCTTGAAAAGTCACCAATGAAGGTTACAAAATACCTATTTCCAGCAAGGGATGCTTCTCCTGTTGGACCCAAAACATATGTGTGAATGAGGTCTAAAACATTGGCACTCACATAGGTACTCTTCTTGAAGGGCAGCCTTGATTGTTTTCCTCATTTGCAAGCTACACAAATTCCACCCTCTATTTGAGATGTAAAATTTGGTAGACCTCTTACCAAGCTCCTCCTTGGAATGTCCTTGAGCTTTTGTAGGTTGATGTGACCTATTCATTTATGCCATGACATACATTGAATGGTGTGGTTGATTTATGTATAGTGTGAACATTCTCCCTTGCTTCTCCTCTTTCTATGAGTAATAAACCTACCCTTAGATCCTAAACAAAACATCCTCTTTCATTGAAGCTAACTTGATAGACTTTTTATACCATTTTACCTACCAAAATCAAATTTTTGGTAATAATAGGGGCATGTAATACCTCTGATAAGCTCTTTGCCCTTTGATTTCCTTCCAAAATTATATCTCCCACATGTTGAATGGTATGCTTTAAGTTATCACCTCTCTCCACATTGATTTGATGCTTTGGGACTTGAAAATTACCAAAAAGAGCCTTTCAACATGAGACATGATTGCTACATTCACTATCTACATACCATACATCTTCACGAGCTTGAATTGTATCTTCAATA
The DNA here is from genome assembly GCA_020310875.1 of Ceratopteris richardii. NCBI lineage: Eukaryota > Viridiplantae > Streptophyta > Polypodiopsida > Polypodiales > Pteridaceae > Ceratopteris > Ceratopteris richardii. The sequence goes on from CM035419.1 coordinate 139,915,846, forward strand.
TAACTCATGGCAAGTAAAAAGTCATTTCCTTGGATTGATGATGTGTTTGCATAGGTTCCTTGACCTCTATAATTGTTTTTGTTGCTTTGATTCCCTTGTCTTTTAGCTATATGATAACATTCATTTGAAAAATGACTGGGCTTACCACATACACAACATCCATTTGAAGTGAGTTGTCCTCTTCCACCAAATCTTCCACCTCTTGCTCTATTCATTGCTCTTCCACCTCCTTGAAATGCATTTTCGTTTTGTCCTTGAGCTCCTTGGTTGCTTTGATATCTTCCTCTTCCTCTTGTAGCACCTTGGTTGTGTCTTCCTCATCCTTTACGTGCATACACTAATTGCCCTTGGCTAGCCTTCACATTATGACCACCAAGGTTCATCTCTTCTATCACCATGAGAGTGAGTAGTTGGTAAAAAGCAGGAAGAGAGTCCCTTACATACACTGAAGTTCTAGATGCCCTCCATTTTTTATCATCCCTAAGTCCATTTAGGGTTTGGGCGACAAGATCGTCATGATTTGGGGCACAACCGATTGACCCTAGTGCATCTGCAAGCTCTTTAACCTTTAATATGTAATCATTCGCACCTTGAGAGGGGATTTTCATAAATCTATTTAGCTCATTCTTGAGTTGAATTTTTCTAGCTTTTGTGGAGGTTGAGTACAATATCTCTAAACACATTCACACCTTGTTTGATGTATCCTAATCTTGAAGATGTCCTATCATGGAGTTGCTAATATGCTAAGATAAATTAAAAATGACTCTTTTGTCCCCTTCATTCATCACGCTTACTGCTCTTCTCTAGTCATTGGTTGGATTTACCTCATCTATATAGGGTTTTGGCTCTCCACCATTTACAAGTCCCCACAAACCTTTCCGCATTAAAAAAATTGCTTATTCTATATCACCATGGTTGGCAGTTTCCCTTCTTGAGCTTCTCAATTTGAGCATTGAGATCAGCCACGGTGTCTTCTAGATCGTTTGAAACTTGCCCTTGATGCATTGAAGTTGGAAAAAAAGGAATTTCCTCAAAAAATAGAGCTTCTCCTCTTGGAGAAGTTTCATCTTTGATTCGATGACTTGTTTGCTGCCCCTTGTTGTTGATGTGTCGGTCCTTTGCTTCCTTCTTTCAAACTTTGATGAGGTCTTTACTTTAGTTCATAAGCTCCTTTGTCTTTCTTTGATATTCCACTTATAGCTTTGGTACAATTGTTGGAGGGTAAACACTCGTATGTGCACAACAAAAGCAAATGAACCCTCTTTGGATCTTGAATGTTTTCAGACATAGACTTTGTATTTTCTAAATTTCTCTCAATACATGCAAAGAATGAAAATGAAACTTTGCAAGATAAAAATGGACTTAGAGAGCATCCAAATGATGGTAAAAATTACTCAATTTGGATAGTTAGTGATGCCTCAACTAGTTGCATCATAACAGATAACTTGATCTCTTCATTGAGTATTACCTATCTACAAAGATACTATTGTAGACATTTCTCTACACATGTGCATGCACTAAACCTGAAACTTATACCACTTAAAGTAAAACTTATAAGATTTCCACCAAGACAAAAAAAATCATTGCAAATAGATTCTGGATGAAGGAGAAACAACCATTACAAGATCAAGGGGTCGGCCAAGATCATCTAGAGAGATAGAGTGTGTAAAACTAAAATTTCTACAAAATATGTAGAGAACAGCTAGTGGGGGTTGTGCTTAAGCAAGGGGGGAAACTTGGGAATATATTTCCACAACTCTAAGTTATAATACAACTCATTAGAGGCTTTAAAGGTCACATACCAACTTCTTTAACCTATCAAAATCATATACATATCAAAAGTGAGGTCCAATCACATCAAGAGGTGAGCTAAATCTTCTCTATTCAACTTCTTTCAATTATAGGCATCCTTTGATGCCTCCAACGCGTGCAAATCATCCTCCTTGGATAGTGTATGGTGTGCAAGGTTCAATTTGGGACATGTTCCCACACTCTTGAGCTTGAAATACAAAACTTTCAACACTCCCCCTGAAGCTCAAGTATTTTTCCTTCATTGCTTCATTCTATGTCTCTTATGCTTGCAACCTACACTTTAGTATTCACTAACCTTATATCTAGCTCCTTTGTGACTACCTTTTCTCTAACAAACTTGTAATGATCCTTTATGTGTTTGCTCCTTGGTTAGCTAGGTAGATGCTTGAAATGTTGTCTCCATAAAGAGGAAACTCCTCCACTTCCACTTCCAAGTCCTTAAGTAGATTCTTAAGACATAATATCTCAAACATAGCTAGTGCTAAACCTGTGTACTCAACCTCTCTGGATGAAAGAGCAATAGTGGGCTACTTCTTAGAGCTCCAAGTTATCACTTTTGTACCTATCATGAAAACATAACCCGATGTACTCCTTTGATCATCGTTGCTACCTATCCAATCGACATCACTATGTCCTTTGACCCTTATATCAACATCATATGCGTAAAATAGGCCTTGGTTGATGGTTTTGGTGATGTACCTAAGCAGTTATCTTGCTGCCATAAGATGAGCATGAGTGGGTACATGCAAAAATTTATTGTAATATTTTATATAGCCTCTCCTTGACATGCAACAACGAGCCCATGGGTTAAGAAAGTGGCTTAGAACCACTCATACCAAACTTGTATAGAACATTCCACAAGTATTTTCTTTGAAACAAGAAGATGCCATTGTGTGCATAGATTACCTCTATTCCCAAGAAGTACTTTAGTGTTCCAAGATTAAATATCTTGAACTCCTTTCCTAGCTTTGATTTGATGTATTTAATACCTATAATATCACTTCTTATGATATTCAAATGGTTCACATAGATGCATATGTATACGGTCTTGTCTCCTTGCTTTTTAAAGAAAAGTGATGGATCTGCAACACTTTGTTTGTATCCGCAACTTGATAAATAATCCACTAACCTCTGATTCTAGGCCTTTGAGGCTTGCCTTTGTCCATACAATGCTCTTTTTAGCTTGCAAAGATGATTTGGGTACCTCATACTAGCAAATGCTTGAGGTTGGCTCATGTAGACTACTACTCCAAGCTATGCATTGAGGAAGGCATTTTTCACATCCAACTGATATAAGCTCCATTTCCTTGATGTGGCCACTATAGTCAAAGTCCTAATTGCTCGCATCTTGGCTATGGGGCTGAAAGTTTCATCGTAATCTATCCCATAGCTTTGGGAGAAGCTTTTTGCCACCAACCTTGCTTTGTACCTATCAACGGAACCATTTGAATTTATTTTAATTTTGTAAGCCCACTTATTACATATCACATTCATGTCATACAAGTGCTTGCTTCATAAGTACCTATTATATCATCCTCTTGGAGATCTGATGCATAGAGGATATCTATCTCTGCATTGGCCACTTCTAGATCTCTTAGTATGGCTACCCCTTCCTAGTCATCATCCTCGTATAGCATACTATCTATTACCTCCTCATGTACCTCATCTTCTTCAAAGACCTCTTGTACGAGAAAAATGATGCCTTCCTCCTCGAGTACCGCATGCATCTCAGAGTCCGCTATAGGTGGAATTTTTTCTGTATCTATGTCCTCACAATTTTTTATGCTATGTGGAGAGGCTTGTAAAACAAATAGCCATTGTCGTTCTTTCCAAAATAGTATAAAGAAAACCTCCTCATAGTGTTCGAGAAGTAAAAATTTCTCTTTTTCATCTGTCCATAGTTTCATGGACTCTACTTGAAAGAAACCACTCTTATCTCCCTTTACTGTTGAGTTTCTTCGAGTGGTGACTACTTTGAATCATTTCACATCAAAAAGAAAGTATTCAAATATCATGCACAATATCTTTAAGATATCTTGGATTAATCCACAATACTCGAGCTCATCTTCTTGAGCATTGTCATCTCTTGCACTAGCTCTACTTTTTTGGACAAAGTTCACCATCAACCCACTATTGAAAGTGGACATATTTGCATCAATGTGTACAATCAAAAAGTATGGTCCGCGAGAACATAGTGCACCATATTTGTAATACTCCCAATCGCATCCCTTTGTTAGTTTCTCCTCTTCTAGTGAGACATACTCTTCCACTACCTTTGCTTGTGAAATGGTTGTATCTAGCCATGTGCTCCTTGGAAAGGCTAGAAGAGGTCAAAGGCTTTCTAGAAGAGGCAAAGAGCGAGTGGAATGATTCTTTAAAAATCGAGCTCTTTCCTTTATGTTTGCCTCCTTAGCAAGCTCATACCTCTCCAACCATTTTTGCATGGACTATGAGTTAGCGATGAGAATTCATTTCCTTCTCTTTGAAAATGACATCCATTTTTCTTTGGCTCCCATTTTAGCTTGGGGCTCATCACCTACACTATGAACATCTTCATTGTCACTCCCTACCCAAGGTATTTCTAGGCCTGACATGCGTAGAAGCTCTATTATGAATACCCAAGGCTCTCGTATGAGCCACCCCTTTGCCATGTGTCCCTTTGGATATGCTCTTTGGTGAATAAACCGTTTTACTATCTTCATGAACTTCTCTAAGAAGAACATCCATCAATTGCGGATAGTTCCTGCTATTGCAACGTCATCAAACACATGAATCAATAAATGAAGCTGAATTGTAAGAATAATTATCCAAGAGTACTTCTCAACCATATAAAAAACCTCTATAGCATTGAGTTTTGCACTCTCTACATTACTTCTCCTTATCTCTTTAGAAGAGATCCATCGTACCAAGGAACTAATTTTATAAATCAAGGTGCTCATACTCGTTGCCAAAGAGAACACAATCATTTTGACAAGCATGAATCTTGGTGTAGTCCATATCCACAAACTCTAAAAGCTTCTTTATGTCTCCACATGTTGGAGGCATTTCATTACCATCTGTCAAAAAGTGATCCTTCAAAATACAAGGAATAAGGAATTACAATGATATAAGTAAATAAAATTATTTTGATACAACAATAAAAGTTTATTTCAAATCCACTTTACATCAAGAATTCAAAGAAAATACTATCTCATAATCTATAAATGCATTTAAGGTTGAGCATCATGAGAGATGCACGTAGTACAAATACCTTTGCCCTAGTGTAGAGTGGTAGATGGGCCTAGTCTTTGCCTGCTATGATGTTCTTTTTCACCTCTTGATTGTGGAAATTCCATCGTACCCATAGAACCCATGACATCGTCTCCACCATTATGATCTTCGTGCATGTCATAAAACACCTTAAGAATTTCTTCCATGTGTTCATTCTATGTCATGGTGCTAGTACCTTATGGTTCTACCATTTCATTCTCTTCTATCCATTAGAGGTAGATGGTGCAATGTTGTGTCGATCGCCCTTCTCACTAGCAGCACCATGGGGCTAGAAGTGTAAGTATTAGAGTCGATTTGCATCAAAGGATCCATATTCAAGAACATGTGCAACACAAACCCATTGTTTAGGAAATATTTTATACTTGCATTGAATGCAAGGATATGCCATTCTCTCCTCCCGACCAAAGATGCCATCTGATACCATGCGGAGATGTGAAGACATTTAACATGTGATACATTTAGTTATATACACTAATCATAATACTAAATTACTATTTCTTTATTTGATTACAAATACTAATTTTCTTCCTTAAACACTAATCTATTATATATAAAATTATATCTACTAATAATATATTAAATTTTGTATCCTAGAGCAGAAGTATTTATTCTACATTTGATTACACATAGTATGTGTCCTAAAATCATTACTTTTATATAAATTTGATTATATATATTAACATTAAACCTTAAACACTAATTTTTATATAATTAGTTATATATACTAATATTTATTATAGAATGTAGTTCTTTTTACATCAAATTGTATGTACAAATTTCAATATTAAAACCCTAATATCTTATATATTTATTTTAACAAAGTACATTTGATTATATATACTAATTGTTTTCCTAATTTTTTATATATTTGATTATATATATTAATATTATATCTAAAACCTTAATGCTTATATATTTAACTATATATATTTATCTTAATTCAAAAACCCTATCTCTTTTGATATTTATCATGTATACGAATATTTATCATAGAACCCTAGTTCTTCATATATCTAATCATTTAAACTAATTTTAATCTTGAAACCCTATCTCTTATATATTTCATTATACATAGTACATTTGATTATATATACTAATTGTTTTCCTAGTTTTTATACACATTAATATTAAACCTAAGATCATTATATATATATATATATATATATATATATATATATATATATATATATATATATATATATATATATATATATATATATATATATATATATATATATATATATATATATATATATATATATATATATATATATATATATATATGAATTCAAAAACCCTAGCTCTTTTTCATATTTAATTATGCATACTTATATTTATCAGAGAACCCTATCTCTTTATCTATCTAATTATATATACTAATTTTAAAACCCTATTTTCATATAAATTTAACCATATATAGTATGTTTGATTATATATATTGCTTTTTCCTTAATTTCTATATATATTTAAATATATATATTTAACTATATATATATATGTATAATATATATATATATATATATATATATATATATATATATATATATATATATATATATATATATATATATATATATATATATATATATATATATATATATATATATATATATGTTTATTTTAATTCAAAACCTTGAGCTCTTTTCATATTTAATTATGTATACAAATATTTATCATAGAACCTTAGTTATTTATATACCTATTTATATGTACTATTTCTAAGCTTAAAACCCTCATTTGTATATAATTAATTATACATAGTACAGTTTATTATATATAGTACTTTTCTCCTTATATATATATATATATATATATATATATATATATATATATATATATATATATATATATATATATATATATATATATATATATATATATATATATATATATATAACGTAAAGCCCTAATTTGTATATATTTATTTATAATATATTTATTTTAATTTCAAAACCCTAGCTCTTTTTATATTTAATTATGTACTTTAGTATTTTTCATAGAACCCTAGTTATTTATATATCTCATTCAATATTCTAGTATTAATGTTAAAACCCTTATTTCTTATATGTTTAATTATACATAGTACATTTGATTATATATACTAATTGTTTCCCTAATTTTTATATATATTTGATTATATATATCTATACTAAAGCTAAATCCCTTTTTTTATACATTTAATTATATATATTTATTTAAATTCAAAATTCCTAGCTCGTTTAATATATAATTATGTATAATAATATTTATAATAGAATACTAGTTCTTTATATCTCGAATTATATATAGTAATTAAAAGATCCATATTCTTGATCATGTACAGTAGAAATCCATCGTTTACAAAATAGTTGATACTTGCACTGAGTGCAAGCACATGCCATTGTCTCCTTCGGAACCAAAGATGCCATTTGATACCATGTGGAGATGTTAGCACCTTTAATATGTGACACATTTAATTATATATACTAATTATAATCCTACAACCCTAACTTTTCTTATTGGATTACAAATATGCATTTTCTTCCTAAAACACTAATTTATAATATTTTAAATTATATATACTAGTAATAAAATAGATTATATATCATAGAGCAAAATTATTTATTGCACACTCACATGCATACATACACAATCATGCATATTCATGCATATTCATGCATACATACACACATATACATACACACATGTATATATACACACATATACATACACACATGCATATGCATACATACAAACACACACAGATACATACTTGCATGCACAGATACACTTACATACACACATACTCATACACACACTTTTTCACACATACACACATATATACATGCACACAGACACACACACACATAGAGTCACATTTAAACACACACACTCATCCATATTCATGCATATGCATGCATACATACACACATATAGAAACACACACATATACATACACACATGCCTATGCATACATACATACACACACATATACATACATGCATGCACACACATATACATACATACACATATGCACACACATAGACTTACATGCATATATATACACACAAAAGAGACACACTTGTACACGCACATAGACACACATACACATACACACATGTACCTACACACATATACACATACACACATATAAACATACACGCACATATACATACATACACATGCATACAGATACACACACATATACATGCACACACATATACATGCACACACATACACATACACACACATGTTTTATAGTTAGGGTTCTGGGTTAGGATTATAAGGTTTTACATACATGCACACATGCATACTCACAAATACACATACACATACATAAAACATAAACACATATACATGTTTAAGGGTTAGGGCTTTAGGATTAGGGTTCTAGGGTTTTACATACATACACGTATGCATACACACATATACACATATGCACACATATACACATACACAAGCAAATATGAAATGAGCTAGGGTTTTTGAATTAAAATAATAAAAAATAATTAAATACATATAAAATAAGGTTCTAGTTCTAATATTAATATATATAATCAAATATATAAAAAATGAGGAAAGAAATTAGTACATATAATCAAATTTACTATGTATAATTCAATAAATAAGAAATTGGGATTTTAATATGAAAGTTAGTATATATAACTAGATATATAAAGAATTAGGGTTCTATTATAAAGATCACTATACAAGATTAAATATGAAAAGAGCTCATGTTTTTAAATTCAATTAAATATGTATGATCAAATATTTAGAAATTAGGGTTGTAGGTTTAATATTAGTATATATAATCAAATATATATATGAATTAGGCAAAATTTAATATATATAATCAAATGTACTATGTATAATTAAATATTTAAGAAATTAGGGTTTAAAGATTAAAATTTAGTATATATAATTCTAGTACGTACTATGTGAGGATACCCCAACATTGTCATGAAGCTCTCGTCACCCATCCGAATTCTTACTTACTCACCATCAGGTTCCTCCCAACACTATCATGAATCATTAAGAGATGCTTTGGTAGATGATGAGTGTGCAGAGTAATGGTGCTCTTGCTGACCTCTGAGTTTTTGATGAGTCTTTTGCTAATACCCTGCACCAAGAACAACGATATGATTCAAGTTTTGTCATGGAGATTGCAAAGCTTATTCTTCCATCATTAGTTTTTGATCATCATCCCATTGAAGTCTCTTTAGTGAATTGCCACAGCGTTGATTTAACTGCATGACCTCATCAATTCAGCTCCTCGATGGCATTGTTTCAATTGTGGGATGTTCTCGAGGCAATTTGCAATCTGGATACTTTGAGTATTGACTCGAATTGTATCAAGTAATTAAAAGTCGCCTTAGCTAATCACCTCAGTAATGATAAGGCCATAGTAACATGACCATCCCAGTGGCCACAATCATCATACTGGATCATCATGATAGCATCATTCTACACCGTCAGGAACACCGCTTGAGCATCACCATCACTCGCCTGACTGTCATAATAGGCAATGCCCAGATGGTTGCAATGATGATACAAATTGCATACCTCCTAAGATGGACTGTGTAAGATCGTCATGATGACAAACGCTCTGCGAGACGCAGCGACATCAACACGTCGACGTTCACACAGCGATGACCTGGACGTACAATCATAGAGCGACGTCAACACCACTCTACAGAAGATTGCGTCAACACTTCGCATTGAAAGGCGTTTTCAGTTGCACTCTTGTCGGAAAGTCAAGGCAGTAACGGACAGCTCTGGAGAAGAGAAACTTCTATCGTTAGCAGCGTTTCCGTCGACGTGAAGGTCTTGTCGGAAAGTCAAGGCGGTAATGGACAGCTCTGGGTGCGGCGATAGACACCACTGGTCTATCGCGGTTCTCGTCTATCGTGCTCTCCGACTATCGTGCTCTGGGTGCAGTGAATCGCGATAGACAGCACTAGTCTATCGTGTTTCCCGTCCATCGTGCACGGGGAACCGTCCATCTGGCTATCTATCGTGCACGGGGAACCGTCCATCACTGGTCTATCGCGGTTCTCGTCTATCGTGCTCTCCGTCTATCGTGCTCTGGGTGCGGTGAATCGCGATAGACAGCACTGGTCTATCGTGCACGAGGAACCGCCCTTCTGGCTATCCATCTGACCGTAGATTGAGTCGTTGCTTGTCTATCGTACCATCTTGTACACGTGGCATTTGAGCCTGTAAAGTGTTGCGCAGGAGTGAGCTGTTATAGTCGGGTTTAGTCCCTTTTCAGTTTCACTTAGGGAACACGAGCGTCCAAGTTCTCCGCGGAGATCAAGTGTTCCGGACGCCATATTCTCCACAGAGCTTGGATCGTGAAGAGCAACGTGGCTTCAATCTGCTGTTGGTACTCAGAGGCGAGAACCAATCAATTGCTTACAGTCTACAGAGTATAGCTAAGATTCGAAGTGAAACTCGTACCGATTGATAGAAAGTGAAGCAATGTGTAATACCACAAAAGCCCCCACGTGCAGGAAGTGGTCAGTTCGTGATCCCGTTGTGTTGCCCTTTGGTCTATAGTGGATCTGCGGTCTTTCGTGAAGTGCACGGAGGAGATTTACCGCCCGTCGCGACTCAATGCCGTCTATCGTGCGAGAAACAAGTTGTCTATCGTGCTCCTTCGCTTCGTAGTATAGCTTACTCATGCATACGCAAAATACTACCTCAAGCCGGCTCATAATTCTTACCGTTTTCTTTATATACGCTGAGCTCTTGGCCTTACATTAACAATAAGAAAGTTTGAGATTAAAAAAAAGAAAAAGAAAAAAGAGTTGGGATTCGAAGAAAAAAGGAAACTAAATTAGAAAAGAAAAAAAGGGAGCTTGCCTTTATTGCTAGACGCTCGTGGGCCCCATGGATGTGGCTTCATCCTCTCTCGTGAAAAGTAATCGGGCCCCTCCCCCTGGGGAGACCGATATCCTGGCCGCTCTGCTGGAGGGGGGGTCGTGTGCCGCCCCTGGGGCATCCGAAAGTGTTGAATCCCCCATCGTATCCCTCAGTAGACCCGCAGTCCTGTCTGCTCAGGAGGAGCTCAAGAAAGTTTGCCTCGTCGGCCAAGTGTTTGGCCCTAGGCCCCCGCTCGAAACTGTGCGACAATGGCTTCGAAAAGAGTGGTTCCCTCGAGGACTAATTGTTAGCAAATGTCAGTTCTTACCAGCGAACCACATGCTGCTAGTCTTTGAAAATGAAGAGATGGCGTTCCAAGACCTTAGCGTTGGCACCTGGCAGTTCGATCGGGCGACCCTGTGCCTATTCAGATGGTCCCCGGACTTTACTCCCGACAAATCGAAATCGCTTCGGTACCCTCTTTGGGTTGAGCTCCCTAACCTTCCTTACTTCTTGTACAACTTCGTGTGGGACATTGTCTCTCCTATCGGCAAGCCGCTGGCTTCACTCGAAGACATTGGTGGTCTCATCTATGAAGGTGCAAGACACTCGTTCAATGCTAGGTGGCACCCCCAAATCTGTGTCGAGGCCGACCTCAGTTCGCCGCTTCCATCAATGATCAAAGTGGACATGGGCGAAGGAGATGTATGGGAGCAGGACATCACCTACAAAAACCTTCCCAACGCGTGCTTTCATTGTGGCCAACAAGGTCACAGGATTAAAGATTGCCCTTTCAGGCAAAAAAACAAGCGATTTCAAGAAGCCTCCAAAACTGCTCAAGACAACATTGGCGATTTGACCCACTCGACCAAGGAAGGGGAAGGCAAGGGCCTCCTTAATCCACAAGCTGATGCTGATGGCTTTATTGAAGTTAGAAGAAGAAGGAAAAGAAGCCCTAGGGCCAACGGTGAGAGAAACAACCTGCCACTTAGCCCCTACAACAATTTGTATTGCAATCTAGGAAAGGAGATCAATGAGCTTGACTACCCAGGTGGGAAGCTACTTGAGGTAGACACCTACGACAAAGCCCTAGAGATCCCTGACAATAAAGAAACCCCCCAGGAGGGTTACACTACAAGCAAAGAAGATGGTTTCACCACTAGTAACGAAGACAACATGGATAGTGAAAGTTCCATCATTGGATCGACGATCCCGGAAACGGTGCCGAGCACGGGGCCCAAGTCTCCCCAGCAAGGGGCATCCCGCAAAGGAAAACAGCCTATGGAGTTCCCCTGGAAAAGCCCCCACAAGAACCGATTTCTAAGTCGGGATCAGATCCCAGCGAAAAAGAAAGATGAAGCCAAGAGAAGAAAGGACAAAGCTCCCTCCCGCAAAGAGGGATCAATACAAAAATGATTGTCATCTCGCTAAATGCTAGAGGGCTAACCGACCCCTCAAGAGCGACCATCATTGGTCAATGGCTTCGCGACATTAGCTTAAACCCAGACTTTATATGTATTCAAGAGATTAAAATTGACGGAGAAGACCTCCAGAAACGGCTCAGACAGGTCTCCTCGGCCCATGTGTGGATCCCAACGAAGCACCAGCGGGGGTCTGGAGGAACGGTTATCGGTGTTAAACAACTCTGGTTTGAAAAGCTTGAGAACTCCATTGAAGATGTAAGTCACCGTTGGATTGCTGTTTCTTTTGGTGCTCCTCTTTGTGTTACTATGGTTTCTTTGTACGCCCCTAACGGGGATTTGGAGAGACTGAACACTTGGGCTTCCTTAGACTCGCTTCCCCACAACGTGCTTATATGTGGAGACTTGAACATGGTGGAGGACCCTATGGACAGATGGATGGGCAAGGGCAGGGTCATCGACAGTCGGGAGAAAGAAACGTGGGACATGACCAAACTCCACTTGGATTTGGTTGAATTCAAAGACTCGAATGGCTTTTCTTGGTCGAATCTCCAAGCGGGCGAGGACCTGAGGAAAGCTAGACTCGATAGATGCTACATCTCTCAGAGTTTTACTCATCAGTGGGGCCACCCTACCATCACGCAACGCACTGACCTCACTATCTTTGATCACTACCCGATCGTTATCACTTTTCAACCTTCCAACAAGATCCGCAAGGCTCCGTGGTTCCATGCCAACGCAACCACCTTCTCTCTCCCCTCCGTCCATCAAGAGATTGCCGATGTGTGGAAGGTGGCGTTCGCCTCTGGCTTGGCCCCAGCCAAGTGCTGGAGAAGTGCGGTCGACAAGTCTCGTAAGATCATGATCAGAACTAAGAAGATGCTCGAGACTGTGCGGCGGGCTCGTAGGGAAGCTCTTTACCACAGACTCTGGCGGCTCGAGGAGGAAGTGAACAAAGGAAAACACCAAGCCCAGAAAGGTCTCCGAAAAATCAGAGCAGTGTTGAGATACGAGGAAGAAATACAAAGGAAAAACTTGCAAATCTTCTTCAAGGAGTGGTGGGCTAGCAAAGCCGACAAACCCACCAAAGAGATGTGCCGTATCCTTAAAAGGAAACACAACAGAGAATCGATCCCCCTACTGCTAGATCCACATGGCAATGTATGCAATTCGGAAGAAGATAATTTTGGCATCATCGAAGGGCACTTCACGAGACTCCTGGGAACCTCGAACTCCCTCTCCCACCATAGACGGGACTATATGGCTGCCATTTCTAGGGTTTCCCCCCGGAGAATACCACCCAACCTCCACTCCCTGCTTCATGCCCCTATCTCTGAATCATAAATCATTGAGGTCATTGATGCCCTCCTCTCGGTAAAAGCCCGGGACCCGACGGACTCACTAACGAGTTCTTTAAATCCTTCAAGCTGGTGGTTGCCACCCCTCTTCGGATGGTTTGGCAAGAAGCGCTAAAGTTTGGTGCTCTTCCTTCTTCTCTAAATAATGGAATTATCAAGTTGATACACAAGAAGGGGGAAAAGAACAGAATCGAGAACTGGCGGCCTATTACGATGCTCCAAACAGGATACAAGATCATCGCCAAAGTCATTGCCAACAGACTCTCGTGCCACCTGAGATCTTGGCTTAGTGAGGACCAAAAAGGTTTCATCAAAGGCAGGTCTATCCTGGAAACCATTCTGGATATTTGGGAAGGTATTCAATTTGCAAATGAGTCTAATCAAGATGTGGTTTTCCTCAAGATCGACTTTGACAAAGCCTACGACAGGCTAGAATGGGACTATATTCTGCAGCCGCTCCAAGATCTCGGATGTAGTCAGAAATTCACCAAGATGATCGCGACCCTTCTCGGAAACGCAACGACCCAAATTAACGTTAACGGCAAACTTTCGAAGGTGATCCATCTTAAAAGATCTATTAGACAAGGGTGCCCTGTGGCCCCCCTTCTTTTTGCCATCGCCACTGAGGGGCTGAGCAGACTTGTGGCACATCATGTGGAGGCTGGCAATATCAAAGGCCTCCGGCTGCCTCACGACCATCATCAAATCATCATGAGACTTTTTGCCGATGATATGAACGCATTCGTTCACAATGATAATTCCAGCCTGGAGACTTTCTGGAGGTGTCTTGCTACCTTTTGTGATGCCTCTGGATCCAAAATCAACCACTCCAAGACCGCCTTTAGGGCTATTGTGGGACATCATCCTGGCCTTCTCATTGATCATGGCTGTCAAATCATTCCGCAGGGCCAAATATTTCGACTTCTTGGAATCCCCTTGGGGTTTGGCGTCTCTATGGAGCAGCGATGGAACTGGGTGCTGGCCAAACTCGAAAACAAGCTTAACTATTGGAGAGGTATGCAAATCAATCTCGCTGGACGTGCGATGGTTATCAACACGTTCCTCCTCTCTTCTACCATCTATTTCCTTTCTTGTTGGAGACCAAATGAGCAAGGCCTGTCCAAACTGAATAGTATTTGTAGAAACTTTCTTTGGACGGGCGATCATAACAGAAGGGGGGTGCCTAAAATCAAATGGGCCATCTGCACTAGCCCTAGAGATAGCGGGGGGCTTGGTATCCTGGACATTGGGTGTATGGCTAACAAACTGGCAGCCAAATGGATGATTAAGGCTTGGTGCAATAGGGAGGCCTCGTGGGCCAAGCTGATCTTAAGAAACAAGAATGAGTTGGCCCTCATGGGGTTCCCGAACTGGAAGAATCTTGACATCATGACCCTGCTATTCTCCCCGATCCCCGTCTTCCCGAAAGGCTCCAATCTCGTGTGCTCCCTTTGGAAGGGCTGGAATAAAGTCAAAAGCTTCACAAGAATTAGTGAGGACTGGAAGTGGGCGGCCGGAATCAGACAAAACGACTCTATCTGGTTTCCGATACATGGCATCCGGAGTGTGGAGTCGTGGAACATTCAAAATGCCAAGAAGTTATGGAACAAAGGATTCAAAAAATGGAAACACCTCTGGAAACATGACACCAACAGCTGGATCATCTTCGAGGATATTGACCCTCGCATAAACATCTCCTACGAAGAATGGAACACTTTGCAAAGCAGATGCCTCGCTTGGGATCGTCACAAGACTCGCCTTCTCATGGGACACGACACACCGAACTCGCTTGGTCTCAAATGGGACAATGGAAATAGCCTACTCAAAATCCCGAACATCAAAGAAACGGCTGACCTCCAGATCAGCCTCAACAAGAAGTGGTGCCTCTCTTGGACGCGGCTTCGGTGGGACATGAAATTCATGGGTATCTGGCACCCCCTTATAGAGATTAAGAAGTCTGTTCTCTTATGGCAAATTCTTCATCGAGGAATTTGGACCAACCATAAGGCTAGCAAACTTTGTGGGATCCCTCCTTGGTGCAAACGCTGCCACCGTGCTATCGAAGATGTCCCACACATCTTCCTTACTTGCCCCAACTCCTACAGAATCTGGCAGACGGTTGGAATGAAAATCAGACTTCAAAAACAGCTTACTTGGAAACAAGTCCTTTTGGGAGAAGCGATCGGCTGCTCTGCGACACTCTGGAACGCCATCAGAGGGGAAGTCCTGTGGAAAATTTGGCGGGAGAGGTGTGCTCTCAACTTCGGCGATCCCCCCAGGGAGTGGTCGATTGAGAAATCACTATTCCTCCTTGGCAAAAGGATTGTTAACAATAAAAAATCCCCCCCCCTTCAGGCACCATCAAGTCCTCCTTTTGATCAACAACAAGCTCAAACCCAAGTGGGCCCCGCATGAGGGCGATGAGAGGGTGATTAACCTTCTCTGTAATGCAACCTAGGATTCAATCAAGCTTCCCCTGCTTTGTGGGATTTGGGGGGTCCCGTGGGCACTAGTCCCCTTCTATTGTACCTTTGTTTCTTAAATTAATTCAAGTCCGGGAGAGTAGGCTATTGCCGAACTTCCTTTATATTAAAAAAAAAGGATGATACAAATTAAATGCGATGATGTTAAAAGTTGATGGAGAATGCGGATGATAGAGCGAATAATCGTTAAGCACCCCTTCTTTCTAAGGGAAATACACAATCCATTACAATAAAAAAAAGCACAAAACGCTGATGACCATGAAGAGAGTATTTGCTTTAACTATTTTAAACTTCATTATTACAGTCATATGCAAGACGAAAGTGAATATTGAAGCCTTCTCGTCGGACATTCTCAGGCATAAGAAGTAACTATTAAGGAGCATCAGAAGTTGTATAGTATCGGCAATAGACTTTTTTGACCTTCCACGTGGGACAATTCAAAGGGCAAGGAAATGTTGTAGTGATGAGCATTCACTACATTGGAAGTGGAGTGTCGATAGCCATTTATAATGCTGTTGCTACTCATTGTTGTGTTGTCAAGGCAACATAGCAATGAGGTTGAAGTTTCTCTTTATTCCATGAAGCATCATCATTGGCCTTATATATTTTTTTAAATTCTAGTTTTTTGTATTTCTTTTGTTTTTAAGTATCATGTTTTCACACTTTACATTACATTGTGCACATGGTATAGTACATTGTGCACATGGTATAGTACATTGTGCACATAGTACATAACACTGTGCACATAGTGACATATACACATAGAATATTGATACACTCAGATAAAGGTCCTCAAGGGTTACTCATTTGGATAGTCACACACATGGGTGCACATAAATGGATGTTCAGATATGTGCACACACAAACACATGTAAAAATTACAAGGGTTGACACACATATTTTTTTTCTTAGTGCACGTTCACACATATAAGTTCCCAAACTCTTACATTCATATACATGCACATGAAGTGTTGTGGAAGTGATAAGTTGGGTAGATCAATTCCAATTGCTAGTCTCTCAAAAGATGGTGCACGGGGGGTTTTCAAGCAAGCTCAAGTGATAGATAAAACGTAAAGAAGATAGATAAGATCAGTTGCAAAAGTTTATCATATTTTCATGTGCTCTCGAAGAAAAAAAAATTTCATGCACTTGTTTGAAGATCCTCTTTATCATATCTTCATTTACTGACAAAGGCTACTTGAAACAAGGGTAGAGATTCCAACATGTTTTCACATGAGATGGGAAACACATGGAGTCCTCTTTTGTCCTTCATGCATGTAAATATGAATCGGTTTTCGAAAAAAAGCGTTTAATTATGAATTAAAATCTTAAAAAATACACTTGTTCATGAGTGGCTTCATAATGGAGAAAACCTATTCGAAAGACACGGTTAGTTGACTTTTGAGAAAAATGTCATATGATATTTTTGTGGCATCAACTTTCTTCTCCAACTTAGATTTTAATAAAGATTTTGGTCCTCCCTCGATTTTACTCTTCTTTTTGTAATGGTCTTACTTTTTTTCATTGGAATGTGCAAATTTCTTTTCGCCGCCTTCTTCCCTCCTTTGATTATTTTCAACTTGGTCCTCTTTCACAAGCTGCATCTCTAATTTCCCTACATCATTCATCCTCTTTCAAAGCCACAACCTCTCAAACTATGATTTCTTTCCTTCATCTCATGCTTTTTTCGTGTCTCATACCTATCTGTATCAATCCCCTCTTGCATTTCATCTCTTCTTCATCTTTCTTCAACATTAGAAATGTGTCAATATATTGGGAATTAGGTGACTTTGAAGTAGTTTTCTACATGATTGCATCTTGTGGACAGAATAAGGGCTTGATTGAAGAGCTCTCATGGACCTTTGATTGAAAGTTCCCACACATTTGGATCTATTGGCTCTAGTTTAATAATTGTAAAACTAGCATTTTTTTGAGTGGATAAAACCCCATATGGATTTTTCATCCCACCTTTTACAGTAAGGGAGCTCGTGTCTTGAAGTCACACAATTTCGTGTCAATTTTCATTACTGACTATTGCTTATTAGCTTCCCTCAATGTTTTAAAATCATACAAGACATGATGTATTGCATCACACCATATTTATCTATTGCTAACAATGTTCCATCATTAATTTTGTTTAGTATCCCTTTGAAATATTGGTTGGAGTGTTGAGGAACCTAATGCAACATAGTGGGTTGTGCACATGGAGTTACTAAAACCTACAAAAAGTTTGCGAGAAATTCCTATGGATACTACTCAACTTTCGTAAACCCATAGAATAGAATTTTATATGCAAATGAACAATATTCTCATAGAAAGAAGCTTGCATTGTCATACTATTTTGCATCTGTTTAGTTAGAATCTCTAACTCTAACTTTAATGAATTCCTAGATGTTGATGAATGATTAGCGTTTGTTGTTGTTGTTCTTGCAATAATGGTGGGATCCCTCATTGGTGTGTCCCTAGCTTGAAATAAGTGTGGAAAATTATACAAGATCGATTGGCATTGATTTATTTTAGAAATCACATCGACAACACATCATACAATCTACCAATCACTAGTTAATATGTATCTTTGACAAGGATATTCCTATCTTCATTCCATTTCTCTTGTATTGTCTAGACTTAGTATTTTGAAGAAGTTGATTATTTAAGTGGAGTTTATCATCCTTGGGTATTTGGGAAAGTATTCTTATAAATTCTCTATGCACATGTGTCAAGTTTATACTTGGCCTAGGGGAATGTGCCCATCTAACAAAACCATCCCAACTATGTTGACTAGTCTTAGAAGTAAAATATTTTTGAAATCCCTTTATTAAATCATTCAACTCTTATTTACTATGAATCTATCTCTTATAGAAGATAGATCTAGAAACGAAAAATACTCAATTAAAGGAATTAGCATGTCATTGGGTAGGCCATACACTTGAGAATGTTCCTCATAGGTGTATGGATATTCTATCACATTCATTTTGGTAAATCTCACATGGTCTCCCAAAATTAGCAACACTATGTTTGCACTATTTCATCCATGTTTTACAATTGATTTTCTTCTTTATAACTTACAATTTCAATGATGAATGGCTCTAAGTTCTTTTTTTTTTGAGTTATATATCCAGAAGTTATTTCTATAATATTAGTAGTTTTGAGATTTTGTTTTCTTTTTGTTCGAGATTGAGGTCTGCTAAAGCACGCGAACAACACAAGGAAGAAGAAGATTCTTGGAGCATAGAAAAAAATACTAAATGTATTACCAAGTGAATGCACAATGATTAGTAACATGTTATGGTTATAGGCATATATACAAGCCATGAGTAAAAACCTCATACACAAGGATAAAAGTGCACTAATGGTCCTAACTGGGTTTGCACACATTAATACCCAAATATATCAAGAAAGCCCCCCTAGGATTAATGTGGTAAAAAAGGAGCATGCACTCATGTATAAGCAAGTGCCAAACTATGTGGAAAGAGATCAATCCACAAAGCGAAGAAATCCCAAAGCTTTGCAAAGAGCTTCAAACTTCTCCGGAGGTAGAGCGTTTTTGAAAAGATTTGCAATGTTATTCTATGTGTGCTCATATGCCAAACTTATTTTTAGTGTTTTTGGAATCACAAACTTCCAATCACTCAAGAATAGTAGAGGATAGAAAGAATGCAAAAATTGCAGAAGATATGGGAAAATTCAGTAAGAAAGGTAGAACATATTTAAGGATTAGACAATAGAATGGTTTAATATGGTGGGAAGAACAATAGGACATAGAGAATTTGGATGTTTCAAAATTATGGGAACCTATTCAAGGACGTTATTACCTCTTTTAGAGAAATTCCCTTTCAAAACTTAGAGAAATTCTCTTATATAAACGTGCTTCAAATTATTGACAACAAAAAATTACAAGATAGCTATGGAGTGGTTTCCTCTTGGACTTGTTGTTTGCAATGCCACCTTGCATCGATGAACCAAATTCTTTTAATGTTTGAAAATGAGGAAATAGACGTTTAAGCTTTGCATATCACTGTTTGACAAATTTTGCACAAAAGTCTGGGACATTTCAAGTGGTTATTAGACCTTGTACAAAATAAGTTCAAACCCATGTGCTTTTAACTATGGGTTCAGATTTGTAGCCTTTCTTAAGTTCTTTATGGATTCATTAGTGAGAGTTTGCTACACATTGGTAGACTTATGGCTTTTAGGCTAGATTCTGGTGGATTATATATGAAGGTGTGATGCACTCATTGACTACAATATGGAAGCGACATATTTGTGTCAAAACACACCTACGAAAAGATCTTCCCTCCAAAATCACAATGGATATTGGTGAAGAAGAATCCCTAGAGCAAGAGTTCATCTATAAGAACTCTCCAAAAGCTTGTTTTCACTATTGTATGAAAGTTCACAAGATTAAAGATTACTATTTGACAAACAAATCCACTAGGAAGAAATAAGAGACATAAGTCAGTCATGTAATGAAAAATGCAAAAGGCTCAACCCAACGAAATGGACTTTGGGATCGTAAAGATCCATCATGACAATCGAAGAAAAACTAAGAGATATATTTCATTGAAAATAACGTAGAAGGCCTTAGAAAAGTGAGATCTAGAAGAAGAATAAGCCCAAAATATAATATTGAGACGAGTCCCTCTTTCTGAGTCAAGGAAACAAATATTGTCTATAATTTGGTAAAGGATATCCATCTCTTGGAATACCTAGTGGGAATGAATCAATTTATGACTTGAAATGTATGCAAAAATACTTGAGGTTTATCCCATTTATAAAGAAGAAAATCTATCTGGGTACAAAACTAACAAAGAAGATGGACTATCTGCCACCAAAGAAGATAATCCAGATAGTGCAAGTTCACCATCATGTCTATGATTCCTGATTGGTTACAAGATTCTTTCACAAAGAAGGCTTCTTTAAATTGGAAAATTATGATAAAATTCCCTTGGAAGAGCACCCTAAAGGGTAGAATTCCGTCCGAGGGCCACTCTACCTTGAAAAGTACAGATGAAGAGGAAAAGAAGAAAAAGATGGACAAGATCACATTCTGTAAAGGTCAAAAGTATGCGATTAAATTCACATTTCTTTTCATGTATGAGGGCTTTGTGACCCCTCTGGAGCAATTGTTATTAGAAAATGGCTTTGTGATAGAAGATTCAATCTTGACATCATTGGCCTTCAAGGGATGAAATTTTGCAATGAAGACCTTCCAAAGAGACTTAGCTAAGTCTCCTTTTTCATGTATGGTTTTCCATCTCACACTCCGAGGGTTGTAGTGGCTCCTTTATTGATGTCAATATTCACTGCATGTGTAGCCTTGAGAGAACCCATGAGGATCCAAACCATTTGTGGGTTGTTGCCTTGTTAAAAGACACCTTGAGTCCACCTTTCCTTTGTTTCATGCACCCAATCTTGACATGGACAGGCAACTTTCTTGGATCTCATTGGCATATCTATCTACAAATGTGATCCTTCATGAAAACTTAAATATAGCTGAATGTGAGTCCGAAAGATGGGTAGAAAGAGGGATTGTTATGGATAGCTTTAAGAAAGACATTTGGGTCTATGTCAAGGTCCACTATGATGTGGTCGAGATCAAAGAGGGATGTGGCTTCTCTTGTTCAAACCTCCAAGGTGGAATCAGCGGAAAGTTAGATTGGATTGAAATTATGTGTCGCAAAATATCACTAATAATTTGGGCCTCCCATCCCTTGCTCAATTTGTGGAACTTTTTTTAATGAGAGAATACACTCCTTCCCTATGTGGCTTCAAGCATGAATGGACTCATAGGTATGTTCACAAATACCTCTGTTCATTCAAATCAATGGTTCTCCGAGTCACTATGCAAAAAATGTAAGAGATTTTGGTCACCAAAACCACACCATGATACCTTCCTAATGCAGTCGATCCCACTCAATATACTTGCTTCAACTCTAAGAAACAATGTCTCCATGAGAGGCTACCTATTCTCTTCACTAGGCATGCACACAAAGAGCACTTTCATTCCATACTTGATTTCTCTTAGAATATGTAGAGTTTAGACTGAATATGTAGGATCCCAACAATTCAAAGTAAACGATGTGTTTATTTGACTCAAAAACTATTTTCTAAATGATATGATGCTCTCTTCCTAGAAAATATGGTTCATTACACCTAAGTGTGAAAGGTGATTTATTGAGAGTAATGATAGGGATTTGAGTTCAAATTTCAATGCATAAAACTCATTCCTAGCTCCTTGGTTCATAATGATCCACATATCATCAATTAAAATTGTTCATATGATCCTAACATTGGACCTTGATTTTTAACAATTATAGTTTCTGACCATTATCCCATGTTGTGCACCTTAAAATGACACACACATCGTAGGAAAGATCCCTAGTTCTGTGTCAATTCTACAACCTTCTTCCCCCCTTCAATTCCTCAAGTGATCACCTTAGCTTAGAACTAGGCCTTCAATGTCTTCTCCTCTTAGAGTGCTGGATTGTGGTGGTGAAAATGATAAAAGAACATTCGTTCAAGACATAAAAGGAACTCCAAAATATTCCTCATACTAGAAGATAGAAACATTAATGGAGGCTATAGGGGTTGGAGACTAAAGCCCACATAGCCCAATACCACCTCCAATATAGGCTTCAGAAGATCAAAATCATGCTCTGATATGAATAGGAAATTGAAAATAATAAAATTCAAATCTTTTTTTAAGGATTGATGGAAGCGAAAAGCATACAAAGGAACAATAGGGATGTGTAGAATCTTAAAAAAGAAGCACGATAGGAAATCTACTCCATTCATGATTGATATCGATGGTGTGGAGTCTAATATGATCAAAGTAAATAGTTTTTTTTCTTTCAACCACTAAATTGAAATTTTGGGATTGACCACACTACTCTCTCCTCATAGCTAGGATTGTTTGGAACCCATCTATACAACTAGAACTAAAAGAATACGCCAAAATATGGTGCCTTATTTTTGCGAGTGCACAAGGTGCACAAGGCCAAGCTCCGCCTAGAAAACGAGGTGGATAGAGAAGAAGATGAATTATGTAAAGCAACATGTGTGCAACAATAATTGATATTGAGCCACATTTTTGCAAACAATCGAATATCAAATATGAATGATTTCATAAAATACCTAAAGAGTGATTTTCAACACTACCCTTGTATTATAAAGAACCAATTTTGTAGCTAAATGCTCTATTATTGATAGATGAGTCCTCGCGTTTGTGGAGCTTAGATAGATTCTACCAAAAACTTCTCATAAACCTTTCTGCAGCCGATTAGATATCTCAAATTAGCAGTAGAACGTAGTTATTAGCTATGACAAACGATTTGAAAAACGAAAAATATTCGTTAGTTCATCTGTCCCCAAGTAAACAATTATACAATTTTATAATTTTCTTCAAAAAAAATCCTATGTACAATAAAATTATTCCAATCCATGTTTAGAAGACTTTGGACCTCCATATAATGATAAGCTACAAACAAATCTATAGGTATATGAAATATTCTTCAACTTGAAACATAGATTTACTTTAGCGAATAAGCCAAACAAATACTATCTGTTAGATTATTTTCAATTATTTCAATAAAATTCTCATGACCAAAGAGGTAAAATATCCGAGATGGAAATGATTCAATCCTCATTATTTACATGAAAAAAAAACGTTGAAATCTTCTAAGAATTGAATAGATGTTTCTAGTAGGAATGACTATAAAATACAATATTTTCACCATAGTCAGAAGGATAGAAGAGAAAACTTGAAAGAATAGCAACTGAAAGGGAATGATAAGGATATATAGGACTTCAATCTAAAGAAAGAAATCAAAATAAAAACTACGCATGAAGTTTTATTTTCAAGTGAAAAATATATAGGATTTGAAATATGGAAGTTCCTAACCATAGTAATATAGTGGTAATGAGGATAACCCTTATAGAGGGAGTTCTAGTATTAGTTGGATCTTCCACCATTATGCTCTCATGGAAGGGTCCGAATAAAGGGAAAGTAGAATATATGGACTAATTTTGTTGTTTGCATTCAAAGACGTCGAAGGAGATGAAAGAGAAGAAAAACCATATTATGATCCTAATCTTGAAAAGATCACACTTTCTATCGATAGGCTTTGAAGGATCATAGGGATCCTCTAAAACTACATTTTGGCTCCATTGAGGTATCGTTCTCAGATTTTAAAGCTTTGGAGATGTTGACTTGATAGTTGTTATGCATAATAAGATATATTCAACATTATTGGGACTCCCAACCCTTCTCACCAAACTCACATTATCCTTTTAGAACTCTATTATATGGTTGTTGTTTTCTAATATTTGATTATGTGTAGTAGGCTTCCATGTTTTCAGACTCATCCCGCAATCTTTTTTTGCCTTTAATGAAGTGGCAAATTGAAAAATACTTGATGGGAGTCTTTCTAGGTGTGATTCTCGTCTACCCACTCTTGGATTCAACTCATCAACACTACTTAGTAGACAACATGAAAAAAATACAAAGCTACTCAACTATTATGGAAAGAAACAAGCAGATTACACTTGAGTGATTATTAGTCTCTTCGTTGAAGTGAAAAAAGGAAAGTTTTATCTTTATTTGTGACTCAGAAACATCAAAATCAAGTTTAGGCATGAGGAAGAAGTACAAAACAAAATATCAAAAGTCTGCCTTAGAGAGTGATGGGTGCGAAGGATAAGAAACTTCCCAAAGAAATGTTTAAAGCTCTAGCATAATTTCAAAGGGTTCCTATCCAAGATGTTCACCAAAAGTATTTTTAGAAACTTTTGGGGTTTCTAAACTTTAACCATAAAAACAAGGGAGATCAAGCCCCATAAATGTCCCATTTGAGATTCTTATAGCTTCAAAAAAAATTCTACGAACTTATTCATTGATGCCATTGAGTCGCTTCCAGAATGCGAGATTATGAACCATGATAATATTACCAATTATTTCCTCAAAGATCTCAAAGAGTGTCTCACGGAATCCCTCACTTGAGTCTGAATTGATCTAATCAGGTTTTTTGCATGTCCTAGATAGCTTAATGAATATGAGAGTACATTGATCCATACGAAAGATGGAATCTCTTCGAAATGCCATAGAAATATACAAGCTTTATTGAAAGAATAGAAATATACAAGCTTCATTGAAAAGAGTTATGGACCAAACGAGGCTCTCCATTTTCTACCCTCTTTTATGTAACTTCTACCTATCAAAGATATTGTAAAGAATTCATAACCCAATTTCATGAAGGCCAAGAAGTCCTCGAGATTAACAAGTACATATCCGTAAATTTTTCTTATTCTCTAAGACACTTCAGAACTCATTCTGGTAGTTCGATAAGCTTTGACTGTTTTTAAGTGCCTTTTCTCCAAAAATCATGTGAAAAGGGCGAAGTTCAGAAGTAAAAAGGACAAAACACCTACGTTGTAAAGACTTTTCATCTGAATGTTAGTGAATTTTCATGAATCTTGCTTCTTGTGCTCTTTTCACATATGGTTCTTAATTTTCACCTTTCATGGTGTTTTTTAGAGTGTCCCAACCCAAGCTCCACCTATGGTAATTATCTCTTCATGTGCGAGGTAATTATCTCTTCAACTTCCTTTTATTGCGTTCCATAGCTTTGTAGTGAATTTTATTGATTCACTTGAATGGGCTAATCATACTCGAATGAAAATTAAGTTCATCTAAACCTCTAGAAGCAAGTTCAACTTTGTGCTAACAATTCCACAAAAAATTCTAGCATGATTGTGGGGACCATGCTAATTTTCAAGGTCTCCATTGAGACTTGGAGCTTGGAAACAGGTGCTAAGAGGCCTTATTGAAGGTACCATTTATTCGTGTGCTTTAATAGAGAGAAAACAAGTAATTATTGGAGAGTAAGATTAAGGATTAGCAAGGGAAGAATATGAAATGCTCGTGGTCTCAAGAGCTAGTTCAAAACATATATTATACATCTATAGCAAGCTTCAAGGAGCAAGATATGATTTTCTAGATTGATTTTTTGGTCTTCCCCTTAAAGAGCAGGAATAGGCTGATCAAGCGGAGTTCATTGATGAATTAAGTGCGTACTTGGCCAATCGGATAGTGAATGATCCATACAACTAGTGTTTCCTACACAGCTCCACATTTGGAGTGTTTTCTGAGTATGTTGAGCGGTCCATTGACCTAAGCAATGATATTATGACTAACATTAATTGGTTTTTCTGAATATATTATGGCACTTAAATAAGGTTTGGGACTATTCTTAAGTGAATCGCGTCCAAGAAACATGTGGAAACGATCCAATGCAAAAGAAAAATTGACAAACTCCCTAAGTTCTAAAGAACGTTTAGGACGCATGCCAGTGAACTTTCATGTATTGTTGTCTTTTGTTTCTGATTTTTTCACACATATCGTTCTTAATCTAGATCTTTCGTGGCATTTTTGTAGTATCCCAACCCATCCTCCACCTATGGTAGTTTTCTTTCTCATGTGCAAGATTGCTTTTTCTCGCTTTTTTTGAGTGTGTTTCGGGCTCATCTTATGTGCTCATGAATATGTGTTTGTATGTTCTATGCGTACTTATGTGTGTGTTTTTTATTTCTCAGTTGTGTATGTGTTTGTGTAACTGTTTACATGTACATGTATATTTTGGAATAAATGTGTGTAAATATCTAACTTTATGCGGCTATGTGTCCATATGAATACGCATGTTTGCATATGTCATCCATTAGAATCCTTATTTTAGGTTCATTTAGGAATACATAAGGGAAATAAGAATTTAGGAAACCATAAAAGCAATAGTGGAAATGAATGAGAGAGAGAGAGAAAGAGAGAGAGAGATGGAGAGAGAGAGAAAAAAAAAATAAAATAGGGAGAGACAGATAGAGAGAGAAAGAGAGAGAAAAAAATGTGGGTGAGAGAGAAAGAGTTTAAGTGAGAGAACAAAGAAGTTTAGATACATAAATCAATTAGAATTCTCTTAAAGAGGTAGATAAAAAGTTACATAGACATAAATAGTCAGAAAAAATATTAATTAAAAAGGCAGGTCAATTTTGGAAACCATTATAGATATCTGGGAAGGTCTTGAATTTGCAAATGAGTCTAAACAAGAAGTAGTATTCCTCAAGATCGACTTTGATAAAGCCTACGACAGGCTAGAATGGGACTATATTCTACAGTCGCTACAAGATCTTGGATGTAGTCAGAAATTCACCAAGATGATCGCGACCCTTCTCGGAAACGCATCGACCCAAATTAACATTAATGGAAAACTTTCAAAGGTGATCAAACTTAGAAGATCTATCAGACAAGGGTGCCCATTGGCTCCCCTTCTCTTTGCCATTGCCACGGAAGGGCTTAGCAGGCTGGTGGAGCATCAGGTGGAAGCTGGTAAAATTAAAGGCCTTCGTTTGCCGCATGACCACAGTCAGATCACCATGAGACTTTTTGCCGATGATATGAACGCTTTTGTTCACAATGATAGTACCAGCCTGGAGACGTTCTGGAAGTGTCTTGCTACTTTTTGTGAAGCCTCTGGATCCATAATCAACCACTCTAAGACCGCCTTTAGAGCTATTGGTGGGTCACAGCCCGACCTTCTCATTGATCATGGCTGTCAAATCATTCCGCAGGGCCAAATTTTTCGGCTTCTTGGGATTCCCTTGGGGTTTGGCGTCTCTATGGAACAGCGGTGGAACTAGGTGCTTGCCAAACTCGAAAACAAGCTTAACTATTGGAGAGGTATGCAAATCAATCTTGCTGGTCGTGCTATGGTTATCAACACGTTCCTCTTATCATCTACCATTTATTTCCTTTCTTGTTGGAGACCGAAAGAGCAAGATCTGTCCAAACTGGATAGTATTTGTAGAAACTTCCTTTGGACGGGCGACCACAATAGGAGGGGGGTGCCTAAAATGAAATGGTCCATCTGCACCAGCCATAGAGATAGTGGGGGACTTGGTATCTTGGACATTGGGTGCATGGCTAACAAAATGTCGGCCAAATGGATGATTAAGGCTTGGTGCAACGGGGAGGCCTCGTGGGCCAAGTTGATCTTCAAAAACAAGAATGAGTTGGCGCTCATGGGTTTCCCAAATTGGAAGAATCTTGACATCTTGACCTTGCTGTTTTCCCCGATCCCCGTCTTCCCGAAAGGCTCTAATCTGGTGTGCTCCCTTTGGAAGAGTTGGAATAAAGTCAAAAGCTTCACAAGAATAAGTGAAGACTGGAAGTGGGCTGCCAGTATCAGACAAAACGACTCTATCTGGTTTCCGATCCATGGCATCCGGAGTGTGGAATCTTGGAACATTCAAAATGCCAAGAAGCTATGGAACAAAGGCTTCAAAAAATGGAAACATCTCTGGAAACAAGACACCAACCGCTGGATCAACTTTGAGGATATTGACCCTAGCATCAACATTTCGCATGAAGAATGGAACACTTTGCAAAGCAGATGTCTCGCCTGGGACGGACACAAAGTTCACCTTCTCATGGGACACGACATGTCGAGCTCGCTTGGTCTCAAATGGCACAATGGGAATAGCCTATCAAAAATCCTGAACATCAAAGAAACGATCGACTATCAGGTTAACCTCAACAAAAAGTGGTGCCTATCATGGACGCGGCTTCGGTGGGACATGAAGTTCATGGCTATCTGGCATCCCCTCATAGAAATCAAAAAGTCTGTCCTCTTATGGCAAATTCTTCATCATGGAATCTGGACCAACCTTAAGGCTAGCAAAATTTGTGGGATCCCTCCCTGGTGCAAACGCTGCTACCGGTCTATCGAAGATGTTTCACACATCTTCTTTACCTGCCCCAACTCCAACAGACTCTGGCAGGTGGTTGGAAAGAGAATTAGACTTCAAAAACGTCTCAGTTGGCAGCAAGCCCTGCTGGGAGAAGCGATCGGCTGCTCCGCGACTCTCTGGAACGCCATCAGAGGGGAGGTCCTATGGAAAATCTGGCGGGAAAGATGTGCTTTCAACTTCGGTGACTCCCCCAAGGAGTGGTCAATTGAGAAATCACTGTTCCTCCTTGGCAAAAGGATTGTCAACTGTAAAAAATCCCCCCCCCCCCTTTAGGCATCATCAAGTACTCCTTTTGATCGATAACAAGCTTAAACCCAAGTGGGCCCCACATGAGGGTGATGAGAGGGTAATTAACCTTCTTTGTAATGTCATCTAAGCTCTGTAAAAGCTTCCCCTGCTTTGTGGGATTTGGGGGGTCCCGTGGGCACTAGTCCCCTTCTCTTGTACTTTTCTTTATTTAATTCAAGTCCGGGAGAGTAGGCTTATGCCGAACTTCCTTTGTATTAAAAAAAAAAGTAGGATAATAAAAGTAAAAAGCTAATGAGTGTATTTTTATCGTATATTACTTGTACTGATAAAGTTTCTTTAATATGTTTTCCATGTAGAATAACCAAAGACTAAAATGAACGAGATGGAAGAGATAAAGTGGTTTCTAACAGCTTTTTTCGATGACCTACTTTTATTTTGAACACACAAATGATGATCTGAAAAGGCTTCATGGGACATTCTATTGTGTTTATGGGCATTCCTATTTCTCTAGATGTTCTGATTTATTTTTGACGCTCCTATTTCTTTAGATGTTCTAATTTATTTGTATGTTGGTAAGATAACATTGAAGAATATTTATGTATGTATTGATAAAAAACATAGTCATTGTATTAGCTCATTGATATACGGCTTAGCTATAATTAATGACATAATTACATCTACACTATGCTAGCTCCTTCTCACATTCATTTCACTAAGCTACATGCTTCATTTTTTGAAATGAACGTGTGCCCATTTTTGAAGGCAAAGATAGTTAGCTTCTCTTGTGTGCTCATTTATGTGGCTTTACAGACAAGCACCCTATGTGCATCACAAATAGGCACATTTAGAAAATTTGACGTGATCTACCGGGCAACCTTCTCATCGATAGTGAACCCAATGCGAAATTTGATATGTTTTGTTTAGGTTTAGGCTTTGATTGATAGGGATTTTTTGACTGATCTTTGTAACTATCGATTGGAGGAGTTGAAGAGGTGCAGATTTGAAGTCTTGGGCACTTGAGGTGTTGATTAGTTGATGCATGGTTGTTGTTGCTCATTCGAATGGTTCTAGTAGACACTGAGGGTTGATCCTTAGGAATTTGAGTGCCTCCACAAGGACTTGCAATACTGATAGAACATCCTCACTACACCCCTACTAATAATTGAAGTAGCTTCACTTGTACACTACCTTAGAAACAATTTGTAATTATCTCATTGATTAATGATAAATATAAAGAATTCACACACATCATTTGTCTAAGCTTGAGCTCCAAGTCAAACTAAGGTAAAATTTTCAAGTTTTCTTCAATATTGCGTACAACACTCATTGAAAAGGAAACAATACTTTTGATGAATGTCTCTACATTCCACCTGAATTAGAAAGTAGAGTATTATGAGCACGTTTCCAAAGTTAAACTGATTGAAAAGATTGCTAGTTAAATTTAGAGGATTGTGTTAAAAACATAAAGAACTCAAAGAACGTTAAAACCTTAAAATCGAAAGACGGAAGAAGAATTTAAGCAAGAAGTGAAAAGTGAAGGAAACTATGTTATCAATCAAAATGAAGAAAAAAGAACCCTAAAGGGTAGATAAAATTCATTGTGATTTCAAACAAAAAGGTTACCGTTTTCACTCTTCGACTAATCAAAAAGAGAAAGTATTCATATCAATCTTCAAACCTAAGAACATTAGACAAACCTAGGTATCAACATCATAAGTGAAACATGTTGATATATTTTTGGTAGTGATGTGTGTGAACACACTTAGGACTACCTAGGTACTTTTTTCTCTTCTTTTAGGATGTTTTCTTCTGTTGGCGTATATGTACTCCTATAACCCTGATAGGTTAGTTATCTTAGTACATTCACTTGTTAGTACATTCATTATTGTGTGTTGTTCTCCAAGCTTCTTGTTCTTCCTTGTGTGGTTTCCGTGCTTCCACAAAACTCAAACTTCAATTGGTATTAGAGTAGGTTGCTGCTTCAGCTAGGGCATCCACAAGATCCCTCTAATCAGGGTCTCGAAATCGCATGAAAATTGGTGAGCATACTCAAGGCCATTAGGAGTTCAAAACTACTTTGCTCTAGAGTGTAGATGTTTGGATTTGAGCTTCTTTTCACCTCTAAATGCAGTATCACAGTGCGTGTGTAGGAAATTTTGTGTTTTTTTGCCAAACATATATACATGTTTGAGTTCTCTAGTACATGCATCTCCAAGTTTGCTACAGGTTTAGGAGAGCTTGGTTAAGGTAATTCTATTCAACTTTTTCTGATATAGGCATTGTTTTGCTTCAAGAAATTTTACTTAGTGGCGATGACTTAAAGCAATGATGCATTCCATATGTCGAGTGTTGAGGACAAGTTGGATGGTACGAATTACCCATTGTGGGCATACATGATCCATCATGTTTTAGTCACAAAAGGAATATGGAACACTATGAAGGGTGTTGAAAAATGACCTACTATACCTCCAAATACATTTATTGAAGGTGATGTAGATAGCATTGAAGATGATGATCTTTAAGTTCCTATTTGTGTTACGGTTCCTCTAGGATCTAGTGAAGAGAAAATTCAATGGGATGGCAGAAATGATCAAGCACATGCATTAATAGCTTTGTCTATAAAACATGACATGTTTGCTCACATTTGCTCTTATAAAATAGTAAAGGATGCTTGGGATACACTTACCACCTTATACCATGCAAGAAATGAGGCCTGTGTTGCTTACCTCCAAAAACCATTGGAGAGTGAGCATATGAATCAAGGAGATTCTATGGATGATTTTTTTACAAAGATCAAAGATTTGAAGGAACAATTGATTTTTTGGATGAAGTCTTGTTAGACAGTTCACTTGTGCATACTGTTTTGAATGATCTTCAAAATTCATATCATGGTTTTTCTTCTAATCTTTGATTGTTGATCAAACGAAATCCAAATGTTTTAACATTTGAGGAGTTAGACTCTATTTTATTTCATGAAGATTAGTCCAAATAGAACAGGTCCATTATGCATGTAGTAGATCAAGCTTCCTTAGCTAGTATTAGTTGGCTGTTGAATTGGCAAATGTAAAACGAAAATGTGTAATCACACGTGCGAAAAGCGGTTACGCTTCATTTGTAAAATTTCTATTTAAAGCAATGAAAAGATACGCGAAGAGAGCGCGAGCGCGAATTCTCAAAATCACCAGACTGACCGTCTCGGTGTGCCCGATCTCACTATGTTTGTTGTTCGTTGATATCTGAGTAGTTATTACTGTGGTACTGTTGTTTCTCTAGTATTTGAGTAGTTATCTGAGTAGTTATTTCTGTCTCCAATATCTGAGTAGGATCTTGCGTTCTGTATCCATCCGCGCTTGATGTGCGTGTTCGTAGTCACGTTAACTTGGTGATTCATCTGTGTGACCGTCTTGCGTTGTTACTGTATACGCTCGGAGCAACTAATTCGCTCTGTAGTTTGTTCTTCGCTACTGATGTGATTTGTTCGATTCTTGCTGTTCAGTGTCCAGTGCAGAGTACTTGGTGAAAGGCTACAGGCCTGGAATTGCTAGTAATGTGTCGAGTTGCCATGTGTGAAATTTGGTGAATAAATCTGTGCAGCGATATAGTGTATTGAGATTGAATCGTGTTTGGATTGTCGCAATACTGTGGATTAGGAGTATATACATAGATTCGGTAAGGTTGAAGTATTCTATTATTCTGAGCAGTACCACAAGGAAGCGTGTAACAGTAGAATACTTGAGTGTGTGCGGTACCTGAGTAATTGAGCTAAGACGTGACATTACGTGTCTCTGACGTGGCTAAGATTTGGGAACTAAGTACAGGGCCTCTGTCTAACAGACCCCTACCACTCCCAAGAACCCACTGAGACTGGTTAAACGCCATTCTGATAGATAGAACCAAGCGTTTAACAATTGAGCATTTTAACTCTGCTAGTTAACACGAGTTAACACTAGCGAGACGGGCAAAGGTGAATGGATCTCATCTACTAGTAAGCAAAAATCTGCTAACTCTGCATAGTGGAAAAGGGAAGAAAAAGATGAGAAGAAATAAAAAAAGTAGAATTTGTTTTGGAAATATTGTAAAGGAAATGATCATGTCATAAAGATTTGTCCAAATTTGGTAGCAAAAGAGGAAAAGAAAAAAGACTTTAGAATGGTTGCTGCACAAGCCTCTACACCCAAAAGAGAGTCTTGTAATCTTGTGTAGATTGAAGAATGGGCATTTACTACCGTTTGTAGTTATGATCCATCTTCTCATGAACAATGTATGTCTGCAATAGAGTTAGATTTTTTGTACTTTGGCAAAGGGGAAACCTAATATATTACCTTGTAGCACATTTTCTTCAGTTCATTAGAGCCTTCACCTATAAGGAATAGCATCTTATGCACAAAGAACTCCTCTTATCAATTCATGGGAGTTGGTAAGATCACTCTGAATACTATTGATGGTAGTTCTTATACATTGTCAGATGTTTTGTTTATGCTGGGGATCCAAAAAAATCTACTGTCAGTTTCAACCTTAGCCAAGATGGGCTTTCTTGTCAAACTTTTTGATGGTAGATGTATAGTTCTTGATCTGTCAAATGGCAATGTTATTATTACTTCTTTGAATTTATGTTGTAAGCTATATAAGCTCATAGACTATGCAAAATCTATCAAATGATTCATCATGTGTAGTTCAAGATTGTGAGGCTATCTCAGGTGCAAAGCTATGGCATGCACACTTTAATAATTTGAAATTTTCTTGTTTGCTATGCCTACATAAATCTAAAATGGTGTCCTCTCTGTGAAAAATTCAAGCACCTTGTAAACATGTGTATGTAGGATGTATTTTGTGCAAAATTCAATGTTCCTCCTTCCGAGAAGATGGTTTAGTTTGAGCTACTATAAAATTATAGCTTTTTCACAATGATGTCTTTAGTCCTATGTAGACACCTTCTTTTTGGGAACTACCTTCACGTCGTGACTTTTATTGATGATTTTTTAATGCATACATGGATGCATCCATTGAAAGAAAAGTTGAAAGTCTTTATGTGCTTAAAACAGTTTATTGTTCTAGTTGAAAATCATTTAGCATGTAAAATGGGCACCATGGATTTAGATCAAGGAGGTATTACCTATTTTTTTATTTTAGTGCATTTCTAGCTACGCATGGGATAAAATAGCAATGTACACTATCATATACACCTCAAAAAAATGGTGTTGCTGAAAAAAAGAACAAGTCTCTCAATATGGAGATGAAGAGGTGTATGGTCAAAAAACATGGTTTACCACATAGTTTCTTGCTTGAGGTTGTTATGTGTGTAACATATATACTTAATAGGTGTCCCACTAAAGGAGTATTGTCCATCACTCCATATGAGGCTTTGCATGGCCAAAAGCCATCTATTTCTCATCTACCTGTCTTTGGTTGTTTAGCACATGCATTAGTGCCTGAACAATAACGTAGAAAATTAGATTATAAAGTAGTCAAATGTATTCTTGTTGGGTAAAGTTTGAAAGTAAAGAATCTTCTATATATCATCCATAGACTAAATGCATTTTGGTTAGCCCTAATGTTGTTTTTATGGAAAATGAAATTTAGCCATTACTTTCATGTACTAAGGAGGCATCAATTAGCTCCATAGATGTGTATGACACTTTGCTGCCCCTTTTTACAGTGACCTATCAAGTGCTAGTCCAAATGAGGCGATTTCTCAGCCTCTACATGTTCCACATGCTGATGCAAATCATTCCATTTCTAATGCAGTTTTACATGATGCACTTGCTCATGAGAGGGCTGATATAGAGGAAGAAAAAATTATGCCTAAATGGCTATTGTAGATCTTGCGAGATAGCAATTTAGGTGCACCTTTATCATATCGTACTCATTCAAGCTCTTGTAATTCTTCTTTTGCATCAAATAAATTTACAATGGATGCATCTAGTCTCTATGATAAGAATGAGCCTGTTTCTTTTCATGAAGCAAAGAATTCAAAAAATTGGATGGCTCCTATGCGATCAAAATATGATGTTATTATGAAGAATGGTATTAATTCTTTATGTGAT
The DNA here is from genome assembly GCA_020310875.1 of Ceratopteris richardii. Taxonomy (NCBI): domain Eukaryota; kingdom Viridiplantae; phylum Streptophyta; class Polypodiopsida; order Polypodiales; family Pteridaceae; genus Ceratopteris; species Ceratopteris richardii. The sequence continues at coordinate 139,951,122 of CM035419.1, forward strand.
TTACCTCCATGAAAAAAGGCCATTGTTGTAAATGGGTATACAAGCTCAAGCATAAGCCTGTTGGAACAACTGGTGACTTACATGAAGAAGTGTATGTTTTTCAGCCCCATGGTTCTATGCAAAAACAATATGAAAACAAAGTGTGCAGGTAGAAAAAGGAATTATATGGTTTAAAGTGAGCACTACGTGCTTGGTATGAAAAGATACATGCCTTCTTGATTGCATATGGTTTTGAGAACAATCAACTGAGAGCACCATATATGTAAAGGGTGCAAATGATGTGCTTCTGATCATTGTTTTCTATGTTGATGGCATCATGCTCAGTGGTCCTAATGAGATGCATATCGGTGATTTTAAGGCTGATTCTCATGCCTCATTTGACATGTCATATTTGGGGCATTGGTGTCATTGTTTGGGAAGTCAATTTATGTAAGTTAATGGTGGAATAGTTTTGTGTAAATTTATATATGTTGACACAATATTATAGTGTTTTGGCCTTGAAGATTGCAACTCTATTGCCATTCTTATGGAAATAGGTTTATAGTTGAGTCTTCATTATGCTCGAGATGTGTTTGATGTTGTTATCTATGAGCAAGTTGTTGGATGTTTGACTTACTTATGCATAATGTGAACTTGTATTGAGTTTGTTGTCTCACAAATGATCAAGTTTATGCATTGATCATGTATCAAGCATTGGGAGGTGGTAAACTACATCTTTCACTACTTGAGTGGTACCTCGCTACTTGGAATATTTTATCCCATGGGGGGATCACTACTGCGAGATTTACATGCTTCTTCTAACTTTGAGTAGGCTAGTTGGTATGACACTTATGTCTTCACGTGTGGTTTCTAGTTCATGCGTGCTAGCTCATTCATATATTGGTTCAACAAGAAGCAACCTAGTGTGGCCATTTCTAGTTGTGAGGCTGAGTATGCAGCATCTTTCATAGTGATTGTTCACTCTCTGTGACATTGTTTTTCTTCCATTTTTGGATAGATATCGCCAAAGAAAGTGCTTGACTACTAGAACACATGCTTTTGTGAAAGTTTTGTGAAGAATTAGCTTTTTCTAAATTTGGTGGATCGCAAAATTCTTTGGGTAGTGATCAACTCTCCTGTACGAGGACTTGCGCATCAAACAAGAGGAGAACTTGAAAATCAGAGAATTACCTTTTGATTGAGTGTGAGAATGAGAGTGAGAGTGTGATTGAGAGTGCGAGTATGAATGAGATTCTGATAGCTCAAGGGTGGCCGAGCAGTAGAGGCTTCATGAAGAAGATATTTTCCAAAGCTTTTGTATTGATTTATTCACATCTATGTATCAAAAATTCTCTTTCTCCTTTGAGTCACGAGTTAATAATATGCTAATAGAAACCCTCCACATGCAGGTATGTAGTTAAAAACCTCTAAAATACATGAGTTATGTCTAATCAGTTGAGTCACAATTCAAGAACACCTCTATACAGACCGACATATAGATATTTACTTAAAACCTCTATACATAGACATTTACTTAAAGACATTTATTGAAAGCCTCTATACATAGATATTTACTTAAAACCTCTATACATACTGAAGTAATAATATAGTGTCTTCCATGATACTGATGCTAATAAAGTCAATGATCATGCTTGGGACATGAACAAAGAACGAACCTCGATTTTATTTTGTCTCAAAACGAGTTCTCAAGCCTACTCTATTAATGATCCTCTATGAGATGGGACATTCTTATATCGAGGATTTTAAGCATATATATTTGGTGTAATATCTTATTCACACAATATGTGCTCCTAATTTCGTGCATGATAAACCAAGAACACATAGATGATGTTAATCTACGCGCAATCATCCAAAGAAAAAGTAAATCCAAGTGTGAGCAAAAATGGCTCTTGTAAATGGTTCTCCAAGGTACATAGAAACTGGTTTACTAGTATGTCTAGGTGTAGGAGAAGGATGGTTTCCAAAGAATTAGCTCAAACCTATGGAGATTGTTCGACTGGTGTATTTATTGATTAGATGTTATCATGTGCAGGCACTTTGATATGATGACATCTTTCAAATCAATGGGATCAAAGAGGACAGGATATCAATGGTATGGTGAAAGATTTTTGCGACCACGTCAAGCTCCACCATGCTCTGGTGGAGGTAAAAAAAGGGGTTGGGCTTCTCTCGGTCACACCCGTAAGATGGAGGTGATTTGAATGAAGCTAGAGTACACTTTGGCTATGTGACATAGAACATGATAGATAGTTCGGGCACCCGAGCCCTTACTTACGATGTGGGTCATATTGCTTTGGATAACTATCCTATGATTGTTATTTTAAAGAAGCATGCTCTGCTCCTCGTCTTCACACCAATCTTCTCCAACTAAGTGGTAGAAGGTGGTGGTTAAATAGACACAAATTATTCTCCTAAAAAATCAGAACGAATTTCAAAACATTTTTTATGTAAAGGAAGTTCAGCATTAGCCTACTCTCCAGGACTTGAATTAAATAAAGAAAAGTACAATAGAAGGGGACTAGTGCCCACAGGACCCCCCAAATCCCACAAAGCAAGGGAAGCTTTTACAGAGCTTAGATGGCATTACCAAGAAGGTTAATCACCCTCTCATCACCCTCATGTGGGGCCCACTTGGGTTTAAGCTTGTTATTGATCAAGAGGAGTACTTGATGATGTCTGAAGGGAGGGGGGGATTTCTTACAGTTAACGATCCTTTTGCCAAGTAGGAACAACAATTTCTCAATTGACCACTCTTTGGGGGAGTCACCGAAGCTAAAAGCACATCTTTCCTGCCAGATTTTCCATAGGACCTCCCCTCTGATGGCATTCCACCGAAGCCACGTCCATGACAGGCACCACTTCTTGTTGAGGTTAATCTAATAATCAATGGTTTCTTTGATGTTCGGTATTTTTGATAGGCTATTCCCATTGTGCCATTTGAGACCAAGCGAGCTGGACATGTCATGTCCCATGAGAAGCCGAACTTTGTGGCGGTCCTAGGCGAGACATCTACTTTGCAAAGTGTTCCATTCTTCGTATGAAATGTTGACGCAAGGGTCGATATCCTCAAAGTTGATCCATCGGTTGGTGTTTTGTTTCTAGAGGTGTTTCCATTTTTTGAAGCCTTTGTTCCATAGCTTCTTGACATTTTGAATGTTCCAAGATTCCACACTTCGGATGCCATGGATCGGAAACCACATAGAGTCATTTTGTCTGATACCGGCTGCCCACTTCCAGTCTTCACTTATTCTTGTGTAGCATTTGACTTTATTCCATCTCTTCCATAGGGAGCACACAAGCTTTGAGCCTTTCGGGAAGACGGGGATCGGGGAAAATAGCAAGGTCAAGATGTCAAGATTCTTCCAATTTGGGAAACCCATGAGAGCCAACTCATTCTTGTTTCTGAAGATCAACTTGGCCCACGAGGTCTCCCCATTGCACCAAGCCTTAATCATCCATTTTGCCGCTAGTTTGTTAGCCATGCTCCCAATGTCCAGGATACCAAGGACCCCACTATCTCTATTGCTGGTGCATGTGGACCACTTGATTTTAGGCACCCCCCTCCTATTGTGGTCGCTCGTCCAAAGGAAGTTTCTACAAATACTTTCCAGTTTGGACAGATCTTGCTCTTTCGGTCTCCAACAAGAAAGGAAGTAAATGGTAGATGATTAGAGGAATGTGTTGATAACCATAGCACGTCCAATGAGATTGATTTGCATACCTCTCCAATAGTTTAGCTTGTTTTCAAGTTTGGCCAGCACCCAGTTCCATCACTGTTCCATAGAGACACCAAACCCCAAGGGAATCCCGAGAAGCTGAAAAATTTGGCCGTGCAGAATGATTTGAGAGCCATGATCAATGAGAACGTCGGGCTTTGACCCAATGATAGCTCTGAAGCGGGTCTTAGAGTTGTTGATTGTGGATCTAGAGGCTTCACAAAAAGTATCCAGACACCTCCAAAATGTCTCCAGGCTGGTACTATCATTGTGAACAAACGCGTTCATATCATTGGCAAAAAGTCTCATGGGGATCTCGACGTGGCCATGAGGCAAATGGAGGCCTTTGATATTACCAACTTCCACCTGATGCTCCACCAGCCTGCTAAGCCCTTCTGTGGCAATGGAAAGGAGAAGGAGAGCCAATGGGCACCCTTGTCTAATAGATCTTCTAAGTTTGATCACCTTCGAAAGTTTCCCATTAATTTTAATTTGCGTCGATGCGTTTTTGAGAAGGGTCGCGATCATCTTCGTGAATTTCTGACTACGTCCAAGATCCTGAAGCGACTGTAGAATATAGTCCCATTCTAGCCTATCATAGGCTTTATCAAAGTCGATCTTGAGGGAGACCACATCTTGTTTAGACTCATTTGCAAAGTCAAGACCTTCCCAGATATCTATAATGATTTCCAAAATTGACCTGCCTTTGATGAAACCTTTTTGGTCCTCGCTTAACCACGCTCTCAAATGGCTAGAGATTCTGTTGGCAATGACTTTGGCAATGATCTTATATCCCGTTTGGAGCATCGTAATAGGACGCCAGTTCCCTATTCTGTTCTTTTCCCCTTTTTTGTGTACTAACTTGATAATGCCATTGTTGAAACAAGTTGGAAGCATGCCAAACTTGAGCGCCTCTCGCCAAACAAGACGAAGAGGGGCATGAATGACCTCAATGATTTCTACTTCTGAGATAGGGGCATCCACCAGGGAAGGAAGGTTGAGTGGAATCCTCTGGGGGGAAGCCCTAGATAAGGCTGCCATGCAGTCCCTTCTATGGTGGGAGAGGGGGTTCAAGGTCCCTAGGAGTCTCGTGAAGTGCCCTTCAATGATCCCAAAATTATCTTCTTCTGTATTGCATACATTTCCATTTGAGTCTAGCAATAAGGGGATCGATTCTCTGTTATGTTTCCTTTTAAGGATACAACACATCTCTTTGGTCGATTTGTCGGCTTTGCCAGCCCACCACTCCTTGAAGAAAATTTGCAAATTTCTCCTTTGTATTTCTTCCTCGTATCTTAGCAACGCTCTGATTTTTCGAAGACCTTTTTGGGATTGAGACTTTCCTTTGTTCACTTCCTCCTCTAGCCTCTAGAGTCTATGATATAGAGCTTCTCTACGAGCCCATCACACTATCTCGAGCATATTCCTAGATCTGATCATGATCTATCAAGACTTATCAACTGCTCTTCTCCAGCACTTGGCTAGGGACAAGCCGGAGGCGAATGCCTCCATCCACATAGCAGCAATTTCTTGATGGATGGAGGGGAGAGAGAAGGAGGGCACACAGGCGTGGAACCAAGGAGCCTTACGGATCTCGGTGAAATCGTTCGCCAAATATCCATCATCAGTCGATTTCCTTTTGAAAATATCCATCATCAGTCACTTCAAAGATGAATTTGCAATCTACCTTGTTGAATTTGCAATCTACCTTGTCTTCACTCCATCTTCCTTAATGTTTGTCTTCATGTAGACTCGCACAATTTCACATTATCTTCCTTATCTGTTGGCTCTATGTAGACTCACACAACATGATAGCGTAGTAGCACAATTCAACCGAATCGTCTATGTAAGCACGCGAACAACACAAGGAAGAAGAAGAAGCTTGGAAGACACACACAATACACTTAAGTGTTCCTATTTTTTTTAATATAAAATAAATTAAGATAAAATGTTGCTTTCTTTTAATATATATACCATCGATTAAGCGACACCTTGGCTGCTTAAGCGATGCTTTTTCTTTTCTTTCACTTATGTGACATGCTATGAGCATTGGTTAAGTGACACTTCACCTTTAATGTTGTATCATATATGCTTTAGACAGCATTGACAGTCGTGGCTAGCAAGCATTTGTTCTTGAATCTTGTGACGAAAAAATGGCCTTGAATTCTCCCTTCCTTATGTGTACATTTTGGAGAACTCAAGGCCAACAAATCAAAGTTATATAAAAAGGAAACAAATCATATGTTTAGTCTGCCATTAAAATCACATTCTTAGAAGTTCATTACAACAAAACGTAGATACCTTTGAAGTATATGTAAGAAGATCTTGGCTAAGGTGAAGAAGCAGCATCGAGGTTGACTGCACAAGTACTTGGAACTACTTGGTTGTAATTGACTGTACCTTTTGTCTTAAAAATGTTATGCATAGTGGGTACTTTGGTTTTATTTTCACAAAAAAAGCAGTTGTAATCTTATGTCTTAATCACGGACAAAAATAGTTTGGCTGCAATTTGTATTTGTTCTCTATCTTTCTCCTACAAACAATCAAGCCCCTTTAGTTAAAGAATTCCCACAATAGTATCTTGACGCATGGTGGTGAGGATGAAGAGATAAATCCATTACCTTGATCTTTTTCGCTAGAATTTCCTCAATGATATTAGTATCACTCATCAATTATACATTTATCTTACATTCGTTAACTTAGGAAATCCATTTATCTTACCATCAGATCTTTTGAATTAGGAAATCCATCCCTCCGAAATGAAGCATCGAAATCGTTTAATTTTTGTTTTGGTGAAAATTATACCTATTATGTCACAATTTTAATGAAATTAATCATTAATTAGTATGGATTGGCAATGTCCCATTGTCAATAAATTATGTCACAAATGGAACAAATCTTTCAACTCATCATATACCCTTTAAAATTAAATCGGATTGCTTCAAGAGCATCGATCAAGATTGATGGGAGAATTTCCACAAACTAAGATTGTGATGGATGATGTCCGGTCACTAAAAAAGGTGCTCGTGTAATAAAAAGTATTAGAAAATTAATCAAACGTGCACACGTTTATCAAGTCTGAGACACATATCCTTTCAGAAAAGAGAGCATTTATCCGTTCCAGTGGTTGCTCACATTATCTCTTTTCTCTGTTCAAGCAATTTGCGATTGTACAATGGACAGACAATGCACTCCCACAACTTTTGTCTCGCCTTTTGTGAGATTAAGACATTAGCAATAGGTGCGGGAATCGTTAGATTCTGATGACGCAAAAACAACACGAAATGGGAAACAGAGACACGTGAAATAGGTGTCTATCACTCAACATCATGGTCACATTAATCTCATAGGAAATCTGCATTTGGTCATGTTGTTTTGTAAGCAAAGTAGGTGTCTATCACTCAGCATCATGGTCACATTAAACTCATAGGAGTCTGCATAGGAAATCTCTTGTAAAACTGAACTTATGTGACCGCGCTACTACCATCCTTGATTAGGCTCACATCATTTTGAAATGTTCAAATGCTCTCTGCTATTTTGTTTTCGACATCATTAAGAATTCAAAAATATCTCTATGAATGATCCTCGGCATATAGTTTGTAGTTAAAGACCTTTATAAAGTGTTGAGTTCATAAAAGTCATATTGGTCAAAGTCAACTATGGTCAAAGTCAAAGCAATCAGAGTCAACATGTTCAAGGTCAAAGTGAACATGGGTGAAATCATAGTGTTCAAAGTCGGGTGTCAAGGTGCATAGGTAGTGCACAATTAATTGTTCACAAAGGGTAAAATTACAGAAAGTTGGTTGCAGGTTGCAGAGGTATTTATGTGGTTTCTCTAAGGTTCAAAGTGTTTTGAAAAGTATTTGGAAGGTTCAGGTGAACCCTCTCTTAGGTGCACGTTTGAAGAATCAAAAGGAAAAATGTGAAGGTACGTGAAGCAGCATATGGAGAAGTGAAAGCATGGCCCCCCAATTAAAATTTTTCTTTTAGTCTAGAGTCACTACTGGACAAAACAAGGATTCGTTGGTTGCCCACTTTTGGTGACAATCTTGGGACATTAAAGTGAGCACCAAGATACTCTTGCAGTTAGGAGCGTACATAGGCAAGGCATTATTCTTTGAGGACTAAGCAAGGTGAGCATAGTCTAGACTAAGCAAGAGAAGTGCAAGAGACATACAAATAGTGTGCGACGTAGAGAAGTGAAGTGCAAGGTGTGCTTGAAGAGTGACTAAGAAGTGTGCAGAGAAGTGCTAAGCATACAACCAAAGGTCTTAAGGCCCCATTGAAGTTGTGCACACACCAACAGAAGGTGTCCATCCCTCCCCCTAGTGGAAGCTTGAGTGCAAGGTGTGCACAAGTGGAAACTTGGAGAAGGTGGAGGTCTGGTGCAGAGAAGGTCGGTAGCAATAAGAACCTTGGGTATTTTGTACTTTTTGATTATGCACTCTTTAGGATTTTGCACAGAAAGAATTTGGGTTGTCTTGTACATCCCCATTGTACTTTCTTCCTTATAATCAATCTATAGAAGCTTCTAGTGTCTGTATCTTTCTCCATATCTTTCTCCCTTCTCCTACAAACACTCAAATCCCTTTCTGCATAAGAATCCCCCAACAAAATTTGGCACGCCCAATGGGACCCAAGGAGATTCGAGCATAGGAGAAGAAATATTGCAGTGTGGAGAAGCATTATTCAAGTGCCGATAGTACTACTTCATTGGGTTAAGAGGTAAATCCTCTTATTAATTATCTCATCTTAAGAAGATTATGAATAGCTCATGATCGCAACCCGGTCTCAAGCATTGAGGGTCACTTGCAAAGCAACAAGAACAAAGGTTGTTAGAAGATCCTCTAGTCCATTGTCCTCAACATCATCAATAAAGAACATGGCAGTTCAGGTTGATTTGGAGACTCTACTTTCTAGATTAAATATAAAATTTTCTTCTTTCAAAGGCTTAGCTGAGGAAGATCCGGATGAGCATATTAGGAGATTCTTAGAACTATGTAAAACAAGAGGTTTGATGGGAAGAGAGGATGCCTTTTTTATACTCTTTCCTGCCACATTAGAAGGGTTAGCAGATAAATGGTTAAGCCAGATTGCTCAAAACCATTTCACCACTTGGGATTTAATGAAAGATGCATTCAAAATTCAATTCCGCCATGGGAATACTACAGAGTCAATCATAGAGGAATTAAAAAACTTGAGACTAGGTCCTGGTGAAACGCTTCCAGAGTTTGTAACTAGGGCCAAGGCACTAATGTCTAAGTTTCCAAATCCTCCACATGATTTCCTTATTAAGAAACGGTTAGCTAAACCACTTCTAGTGACTACACAATGTAAAATCAAGGAATTAGTGTTGCCAATAGCCTCCATAGAGGAGTTCATTAATACAGATACACGACTGGAACAAATAAGACAACAATATGGAGCAAGTTCTTTGCAGCTACCTTATTTTGTAGAAATTGAAGATATAGTGATTCAACTAAGCAAAGAGTTGGAGAACTTAAAAAGAAGTAAACCTCAAAAGCAAGAAGAAAATACAGTAACCTTGTTGTGGCGAGAAATCGAGGCCCTCAAACTACAAAAGGAAGAGGAAGAAGAAATAGCTCAACTTTGACAAGACTTACAAGATTAAGGGGAGGTGGCATCAAAAATGGGCTACGGTGTACCATGCGCAACAAACAAGGCCATGTGGTAAGAGAATGTCCATTCTTAAATGTATCATGTTAGTTAGGTAGGAAAACAGGGCATGAAGCTGTAGGAACTGACCAGAGGCCAGAGACCACTATACTAATTGTTGTCCGAAGAACCAAGCATCTTCATCTCCGCACCACATTCAAATAATTTTGGTGTCCAAAGAGGAAATGGTAGATCAAATCAATGTACCATCACCATCCACCAAGGTGGTGCAGTTAGAAGAAATTGAATCTTTTACAATGTAGACAAGAAGCAAAACAAAGGCTCACAGAAAAAGAGTCAAGAATTCAAGTCGCTAGGTTGGGAGAGAGGACAAAAGACCACCAAAGGAGAAAGAGGTCTCCTTTACACAACCATATAGAGGAAGTTATTTCTGTGGATTGCGACCAAAAGGAAGGTTCAGAGTCTAAAGGTAAGAAAAAGAATATAGAAGAGGATTCATTACCACTTCATGAGATCCCTCCAAGATGGATTCAAGAGGAAGAAGTGCAAATAGACATTCAAGATGTTCCTCCTTATGATACCGAAGCTATGTCCGACAATGTAACTAAGGATGGTACTCAGAAAGGACTTACGGATAACATTATAAACAGGCACCTAGTAAAGAAGGCTGCATTCGACAACGAGGATCAGCCGCATCCCATTTTAAGCCACATGGATAGGGAGCCATCCGGAGGTTCTCTTAAAGGTAACATCTTTCATGAAGTCATTTGCAGATATCTTTGCTTGCCACTACAGGGATTTAGAAGGAGTACCATATAGTTATGGAGAGCACAGAATCCCTCTCATTGAAGGAGCAAAACCAATGAGAGGTAAGAGTTATAGGCTGAATCCTAAATATGATGAAGCTGTTTGCTTGGAAATTCAGAAAATGGAACATGCAAGAATCGTCATCCTTGTAGAGCATTCAGAATGGCTATCTCCTATGGTAATTGTTCCAAAGAAAAACACTAACAAGATTAGAATTTGTGTGGATTTTAGAGCATTGAACAAGGTCACCATCCTAGATGGATTTCCAATGCCATTTGCGGAACAGGTCATAGAAGAAGTAATTGGACATACACTTTACAGCTTCATGGATGGATTGAGTGGATATAATCAAATATCCATCCACCCTGAGGATCAAGAGAAGACTGCATTCATTACCCCTTAGGGAACTTATGTATATGTAAAAATGCCATTTGGACTGAGAAATGACCTAGCTACTTTCAATCGAATAGTTAATCTCATTTTTGGACCCTTCCTCCTAGAGTGCCTCAGAATTTTCATGGATGATTTTTCATCCTTTTCACGTACTTTTGCAGAGACTCCATTGGATTGTTTAGAAAAACATCTGATTCGATTACGATAAGTTTTTAAGAGGTGTTGAGAAACAAAGTTGAAATTGAACTCAAATTAATGCCATTTTTTGGTGACAGAAGGTACCCTCCTGGGATATGTGGTATCCTCCAAAGGTATGGCACCTGACCTAGACAAAATTATAGCTATATTAAAGTTATCTAGACCTATATCTCCAAAAGAGATCCAAAGTTTTTTAGGACATTCAGGGTACCACCGGAGGTTTATTAAGATGTATGCAGATATAGCTAGGCCATTCGATTGGCTTACAAGTAAGGAAGTACCTTTTAAATGGGAAGAAGAGGAGAAAAAGCATATGAAACATTAAGGTCAAGGTTAGTAGCTGCACCCATTCTGATCACACCTGAGTGGTCAAACAATGTTCATATACATGTAGATGTTAGTGCATATGCAGTGGGGGTAGTTTTGACTCAACACAACGAAGAATACAAATTGGATAGAACAATCTAGTATGCCAGTCCAATTTTGACCAAGGCTAAAAGAAATTATAGCACCACAAAACGGGAGGCCTTAGCCATGGTTTTTGTTGTACAAAAGTTTTGTCATTACTTGTTGGGAGTGAAATTTGTTATCATAACTGATCATCAACCGCTGAAATATTTACTGAACAAACCACAAGCGACTGGTAGGGTATGGCAATGGTTACTCTTGTTCCAGGAATTTGATTTTTTTGTAGTCCATAAACCAGGTAGAGAAAATGTTATGGTAGACCATCTATCCAAGATAAACGCCATAGATCAATCAATCGGAGTAAACGATGATTTTGGTGATGCCAATTTGTTTGTTGTACAAGCCAAGGGTTGTTATGATGACATAAAAAAGTTTCTTAACACTGGATGTTACCCAAAAAAGGAAAGCTTGGTGCAAACGAGGAGGCTATTAATCAATAGTAGACAATTTACTATTATTCAAGGCAAATTATACACGTATGGGAAAGAGAACGAAGAGACATGGGATATCCTAACAAAGGCACATGAAGGTCCAGGTGGTGGGCACCTTCCAGGTCATATCATGGGCCAAAGAATTCTAGATGCACGATTATGGTGGCCCATCCTTTTTAGGGACTCGAATGATAGGGCTAAGGTATGTGACATCTTCCAACAATGCAGCCCTAAACCCACCAAGCAAAGAAACAACCCACTGATAGTACCTACCAATTGGCAACCATTTGAGAAGTGGGGATTGGATTTTGTTGGACCTATATATCCTCCCTCTTTTCCAAATAGAAATAAATATTTACTAATTTCCACAGACTATGCAACAAAGTGGGCTGAAGCTATTGCTTCACCTGATTGCACAGCACAAATAGTGGCTGAATTTTTATTCAACAATATTTTCTGTAGGTTTGGGTGTCCTCTAGAGATTTGCACAGTCCAAGGAACACACTTTGTGAATAAGGCTTTACACAAAATCTTTAACACGTATAAAATTATTCATAGGACTTCATGCTCTTACTATGCCAGGGCAAATGGACAAGCAGAGTCCACAAATAAGGTATTGATTGCCATGCTACAGAAGGAATCTATGCTACAACCTATTGCTTGTGGTAAAGCTTATCTTGGTACAGTGTGGGCATACACATTAGCCTATAAAGAAACAACCAAGTTTTCTCCATTCCAACTGGTTTATGGGATAGCCCCCATAGAACCATTTGAGTTCATACATGGCTCAGTCAGAACTGAAGGGGTTCAAAGAAGGAGGGGCTCAGAGGTAACAGATATGCTCACAACTTTGCACAAATTGGAAGAATCCCATATTCTATCCTCCAGACAGTTAGAGAAGACTCAGCTCAAGAGAAAGGAAACTCATGATAAGAACTTGTGGCCTAAAACTTTGAAGCCAGGTGAGTTAGTTATGTTACATAGACCACAAATGTCTACTAAAACTAAAGGGAAATGGATCCCACACTGGGAAGGTCCTCATCAAATTAAGACGATGCTAAATTGGGGTGCAGTGGAGTTAGAGACTCTAAAAGGAGAGGTCCTACCACTGCTCAACATTATAATCGTTTGGAGCTTTTGGTGAAATGAAATTTCCACATCGAACCCTTTGGAGTAATTTGTTGAAGATGTTAGGTCTTCAACCAATGGACTATTTCTATATTTGTAGAGAGATGGATCTCCGAATTTTAAAGTACATGCAAAACAGAGCTGGAAAATTTTGTTTGTAGTGGATTTCAACGTATGTTCTTGATATTGGTGATATTGTGGATATTTTCATGCCAACGAGTTGCAAATGATCAAATGATCAAATGAACCTTGGAAAGTGTTAACGGATCATGGTCCCAAACCGTAAAGGACATTTTTTTATTGGATATCGGAGAGAGAAACATATTTTAATTTAATTTAAATTTTTAATGAGCTTAACTATGAGATAAAAGCTTATGATTAATCTTTTTCTTGTAAAAGCAAGATGAAAGTACAACAATGCCACGAATCACCCTCATAATTTTTAAAATTAAACCCTTTTGTGGATTTTTTTTTTCTAATTCATGGCCTCAGAGATAGGATGAAGATTTTTTTTAATTCTTAAAGGGCATTCTTTGTACTTTATAAATTGTAGGGATTGTTATCAATATGTTCTTATAATAAGCCTTTCAATAGTGAAATGATTCTTCTTCAATTTCTATTTTACATTGTGTAGATAATGTGTAGAATGAGTGTTCATGTCATTTTAGCCTATCTGGTTGCATGAAAGAATCCACAGTGCTTTCTCTGTATCAATTGATTTATAAGATAAATCCAGATGAGTCTTTTGGGGTTTTACATGGTTCACCTATGATAGACTTTGTACATGCAAAGAAGGCCCCATTGGTTTCAACTAGACTCTCCTCACTGAACTAGCTAGAAGACATTTCCATGGATGGAGAAGGGCACTTACAACAAATGCAAGGAAGGAGAAAAGCTTTTATTTGATTTATTTTCCTATTTTTGTTATAGTTCTAATTCTAAATGAGAAAAGATAAGAACTCAAAAGGAAAAGGCGAGGCTCTTAGTCCTACCCTTTGGCTCCACGTGTGCAAACTTCCATCGTGTGCTTGCTTGGCTCCTCTTCATCAGACCTCTAGCTCTTACTACGTGATTCATTGTGCCTCTCTCTCTATTGAAAACTATGATAGTTATCTTGTGATTTGGATAGCTACCCCCCCCCTCCCCCCCCCCCCCCCCCCCCCCCCCAAAATAATGACACCTTTCTCTCATCACGCTCCCCTACCCCCACCACTTCGCTACCCTTCCCTCCATCATCATCCCCCAAAACTATAGTATATACTTTTATGTTCTCTCTCTCTCTCTCTCTCCATATATATATATATATATATATATATATATATATATATATATATATATATATATATATATATATATATATATATATATATATAGTAAGGAATCGCCAAGCTATGTGGAAGTAGTCCACAAAAGGAACTAAGCCTAAAGCTTTACCAAAAGCTTCAAACTTTTCTGTACACAAAGCCTTTGTCAAAAGGTCTAAAACATTCTCCTATGTGGGCACATATACCAAATTGATTTCTTCAACAGAGAACCTCTCCCTGACATAATGATACTGCACCTCAATGTTCTTAGTGGGAGCATGGAACAGAGGGTTTCTCGCAACTACAAATGTGCTCTAATTGTCAATGAAGATAGTAGTGATAGAAGACTAATTGACACCTGAATTAACCATAAGGCATATGAGCCACACACACTCAACAATCATTATGAAAGCTACCCTATACTTATCCTCACAACTAGAAGTGGCCACAGTAGGAAACATCTTACCCAACCAAGATATGCATGAGCTACCAAGCCTGAAACAAAAACCTCGGTGGACACAGGAGTGTCATAGCAACTAGCCTATTTATAATGTACATTAGTTTGACATTAAGATTTCATTTCTAAATACATGGCTTGCAACCATGCAAAGCATATGAGCAATGCACAGTTTGCAACAATGCCAAGCCTTGTATGGTCTGATAAACTACAATGCTTTAGTGGGACACCTATTAACTACATATGTTTCACACATAACAGCCTCAAGCTAGAAATTATGTGGTAAAGCCTAACTCTTGACCATACACCTCACCATCTCCATTAGGGACCTCTTCTTCCTTTCAGCAACTCCATTTTATTAAGGTCTATATAGCACTCTACATTGATGTTTTATCCCATGCTCAAGGAAAAATGCATTAAAATAAGAAGACATATACCCCCATCCCCCAATCAAAATAGAGGGTGCTTATTTTACATGCTGATAGATTTTGACCTAGAACCAATAACTCTTTGAATCACATAAACACTTATTTCAATGGAAATATCGATGCATTTTTGGAAAATTCCTCAATCAAAGTAACAAAGTAAAGGTAGTTCCCAAAAGTACGTGTTTGCATAAGACCACAAACATCACTTTAAACAAACTACAATTTTTTCATAGCTCGTACTGAACCATCTTTTCGGAATGAATAATGCTGCATTTTTCCCAAAATATAGCCTTCACATACATGTTAACCATGTCTCTTAAGTTTGCGCAAAGAGGAAACCATTTCAGATTTCTATAAGCATAACAAACTAGAAAAATTGAGATGATCAAAGTGTGCATGCCAAAGCTTTGCATCTAACATATGCTAAGAAACTTGAACCACAAATGTTGACTCTTTCATAGATTTTGCATAAACTATAAGATTATACATCCCACAAAAAAAGATGCTAGAAGAAATAATGATGTTGCCATTTGACAAATCATGAACTATACATTTGGCATCAATAAACTTCGCAACCAAGCCGATCTTAGTTAATGTTGAAACTGATAATAGTTTTTGCTGAAACTAATAATAGTTTCTCTTGATTCTTGGCACAAGTAAAGCATCGAAGAATGTAAAAGAGCTACCATTAGTAGTAATCATAATGAGCTTATAAGCTCCCATGTTGGGACAAGAGGAGTTGTTGGCACATGTGATAGTATTCACTCTAGGGCAAGTAGTTTTGGACAAATGTTTATGAAATGATCCTTTCCTTTATGGTATTTGCAAAACAATGTCTGCTTTTTATATTTTCTTCTAGTCTTTATCATCCTTCTTTAATTTTGCAAAATTAATAGAATTTTGGTTGCCTTTTCCCTTTTGCCTAGCTATGAAAGCTTAATCTCCAACATACATAATGGATTTTTTCTTCCTAGACTAATCTTCTTGCAACAGAAAACAGACTAAATCCTCAAATGTTAAGGCATTTTGATTGCCTTCCATCATGAATGGAAGAGGAGAAGAAAAACTTTGATATGGATCTAGAAGACTCTTCGAAACAGTCTACACAAGTGAATTGCTTGGCAAGACTTCATCAGTAGAAACCTACAACTTGAAGTCTTTGATCTTTGTCAAACAATTATCCATGGAATCTACTCCATTCATGTGCTCACTCTCCAACTAATTTTGGAGGTAAGAAACACGATCCTCATTCCTTGCTCAGTATGAAATGATAAGTGTATCGTATGCATCTTTTGCTATTTTGTAGGAGAAAATGTGAGGAATAATGGCATGTTTGATAGACAAGCCTATCAATGCACGTGGCTGAGCATCTTTTCCATCCCAATAAAGTTGCTCCACAGTAGGTGTAGCACGAATAGGAGCATGAACAACACGAACAGGGACCTAAGATCATCGTCTTCCATGCCACGTGCATCACCTTCAGTAAATGTATTGATAAGTGTAGTAGGAAATGTCACCTTGCAAAGTATTCCAAAGTCCTTTTGCAACCAATATTTTTGCTACATCTAGCAAGCCTATGTGCATTGCTAAAGCATAAGGACTACACACATTACTCACCCTCTCACATGAATTCATACATGTGAACCTATGCTAGTAAATCTCATTGTATTTATCTTGGGTAAAAGTAAATGTAGAAAAGGAGAAGGAATCTTATGAAGATAGGAAGTTGAGCCCATGACTTACTTGGTAGAAGAATCAAATCAATTATATCCCTAAAGTGTAGGATCACTTTTAGATAAGGGAAAATGCAAATTCAAGCTCAAGCCATGTGTATAAATATGCATGCATTTAGTTGTGAGATAGAGGAGCAATTCTGAGAGGCATTGAAGTACAAAATTAGGCATACATTGTGCTCGCACTATCTATGTGTAGTCCACTACACTTCCCTGATATCTGTCTCCATACCTTATAGATCTTAAAAACTCGGGATGACCTCATGACTTCTTAGATTTATTTATCATTCTATGGTGGAGATAAATTCATGAAATAACTTGCTTTACTTAGCTATGAACTTCAATAATATGTGGGAAACATCTCTCTAGTGAATTCATACAAGATTGTGATCTCAGAGCATAATACTTAGACCTTCTATACTCCGAAGGCATTGGTGAATGTAAATGCATTGTGAAGCTAAGGAAGTCTATTAAGCATCCCAAAAATTGGATTGGCAAGTGTAGAGCAACTAATCAACAAGGGAGATGGATTTCCTTCATCCAAAGACAAATTGGATCGAGGTAACTACTCACCTTGGTCACTTAGAATGGAAGCTTATCTTCAAGGGATAAATCTCCATGGTTATATATCTAGAGATGAGATGATTCCAATCCTCAGAAGCAAGGGTCAACCAACACAAGAAGAAAAATAGAGGTTAAACACATGGTGTTCAAATGATGCTCTACCATGTTCATATATTCTATACTGAATCTTTGATTTTCTTCTTCCACACATCAAGAGTTGCAACACTTTAGAAGAGACTTGGAATGCTCTTGAAGCATTATTTGCATCAAGAACTAAGGCAAGGAAGAATGAACTATGGATGGAACTCACCACACTTAAGAAAATGTCCAAGCAAAGTCCGACTAATTTTGTCACCAAAATGAGATACATAGTAGAACTAATTGGAAGCATTGGAGAAATCATCGATGAAGAGCACATAGTAAGGCAAATAATGATGGAATAAGGGTAGATGATAAATGTGAAGCTTTCACCACATCCATGGATCTCTATATGAACATGCAAGTTTATGATTTCAATACCCTCATGGGAAAACTATTCATGCATGAGGCAAAACTTATGGAGAATGGAGACAGATCAAAAGGAAATCAATTTTCTACTCTCTATACTCTCTATACCTTTGCCTTTGCTATCTTTATCAGGAATAAAGATAGCAAAGGCAAAGGTAAAAAGTTTGATGATTAAGGTAGCACCTCTCAAGAAAATTTTGCAGGTAGAGGTAGAGGCTCAAGAGGAAGAGGGGGAAGAAAAGGCAGGGGGAGAGCTCAAAGATCATCTCCATGTGCCATATATGACTTAATTGATCATATCAATGATAATTATTTGAGGAATCCTAGGGATCAAAGAGGCATAGTTTACAAGAGAGGAGGCTATGGAAGGTCAAGAGGAAGATTCAACAACAACAATGGTTATAATAACAACTCATACATTGACACCAACTGCCAATGAGGATATAGAGGAAGGAGAGACTACAAAAGCTATACACATGTTCAAACTCTAGACAATTCACACTATGAGGAGATGCTTAGACAAACTCAAAAGATGGGGTGGTGCTACAATAATCCTACTATACACATACCAATGTGAATTTAGGTCACCTTAGTAGATATCTTTAGCTTTCCAAATAGGCATTTAGACCCACTATGCACCTTGGGGCAGCATTGCCAAATAGTTGTGCCAAAGCATATAGCTTGCACATAATGGAACTCTAAAAAACTTGCTATTTTTGAACTTGAACCTCTCAGAAAAATGTTCACTCCTCATGCTCTGATACCAATTGACCCGAGAGCTTTTAGACACATCTAATTAAAG
Organism: Ceratopteris richardii; assembly: GCA_020310875.1. Lineage (NCBI taxonomy): Eukaryota > Viridiplantae > Streptophyta > Polypodiopsida > Polypodiales > Pteridaceae > Ceratopteris > Ceratopteris richardii. The sequence goes on from CM035419.1 coordinate 139,969,695, forward strand.
AGCTTAGCTAACTATTCCAGTTCATTTCACTAATTTAGAGTGAGTATACACTTAGGAATGAGTTTAAGAACTCAAGGGTGTAATTTCAACGTTTTATGACAATGATAGTATGTAGACACAGGTAGTATATATGAATCATAACTCGAGATGTAGTGATCCAAAAGTAATAGAACTTGATACCTGGAAACTAGAGGGATCACTCAAGCTATCTCGAGTTAAAAGAAGTCAAATTATTAAGTATACACAGAGAACTTGATTAAAAACAATCACTAAAAGTGGTGAGATAGCATTAGAGAACAATAGACAAAGATTATCATGAGCTAATCAATCAAATTGTGTATCCTCATGAATGTATGATACAAAGGAGATGTAGAGTACCTACTCACACATATTTGAGCTCAGTGTATGCTCATTCATGAGGCTGAATGGCTCTCTAATCTCTATCATATACTGTGATTAAAGGTGACTCCTATTTATACTCATAAAGTAAATTTGAATTTTTATTTTTTTCTACCTAAGGGTTCCTAAACTTTTGGTACTGATTTATTTGATTCCATCCACCAATTAGGCATGGTTCGTGGCTCTAAAGATGACGAGACTCCTTCAAATTGTTACCATTTACTTTTATCCAATCAGAGAAAACTCATGACTTTTACACGGGATCTTTATATGCTAGTCTTTAGTGACTCGAATGTGGATGTGAGAAGTCCTATCCATTTGATCAAGCATTTAGGCTTCCCAAATGTACCAACAAGAGTCTCCCATTCACATAATCATAGTTGACTGACTTCAATGTATTTTGTGTGAGTGTGGAACCCAAGATTCCTTCAAATACTTATCCACTCTAACTTTTAGAAAAGATATTAGGTGTAGAAGAGTGGGCAACACCGATATGAACCAAAAGGCATATGAGCCACATACATACATACTCAATAGTAATTATAAATATTGTCCTACACACAATCCCAAAACTAGAAATGGCCATAGTAGGCTACTTCTTGTTCAAGCAAGATATGCATACTACCAAGAATTAAGCAAAAACTACTAGTGGACACAAACATGTCATGAAAACCATCCAATGTGGGTTAGAAGAAGCATGTGAATCTGGTGGTAATGATTTGCCCTCAGGAAAACACAATTGAATTAGTCGGGTACTACCATTCAAGTAGCAAAACTTGCACCTAGTTGTCTGCTGATGGTTGAAACATAAACAAAAGGAGACAACAAAGTGAGTATCGCATGGGGTTACACATAAGTAAACTAAGCATCCAATAGTTTTTTGATAGAAAACAAAACTAAATGAATGTTGAGTTACAATTAAGGCTCATAGCTATTTCCATGGGAGTGGAAATAGGGTTATAATCATCAAGAATAATGCTCCAATTATGTATTAATGTTTTTTGTTACACAAAGTAACTAGTCTATTAAATTTCATAAGTTCCATTCCCAAATAATGATGCAAATCCCCATATGTGAAATCTCAAAAGAGGCATGCAAATCAACCTTTACTTACAAAATATGTTTCTCATTCGGACGAGTGATCAACATATCATCATCATATACAATAATTTCTACACCCAAATAATCTCACAAATCACCATATCTAATATCGCAAAAGAGGCATGCAAATATACCTTAAATTCAGCAATATGTTTCTCATTGGGGAGAACAAGCAACATATCATGCACATGGACGACAATAATCAAAAGTACATCGTCTTCATGCTTAAAAGAGGTTCTTAGTTGGAATGATCCCAAATTCACGTGCTAGAAAGTTGGCATGTATCTTTTCATATTAAGCACGTGGTTCTTGCTTCAATCCATACAATTTCATTTCTACATTAAACCACAATGCAAAGAAACATATTCTTTATGTAAGTAACCACTGTAAAGTGCATTTTGAATGTCCAACAAATGTACATTCCAATGATGATGAGCTATGAGTGTAGAAATGCTAGGAACATTTATCATTTTCCACATGGGAGAAAATGTCTCATAAAACTCAATGCCCATCTTTTGAGGATAACCTTTGGAAAGAACACTAACCTTATATCTATCAAGTATTCCCTTTTGTGCACATTTCATCTTGCATGTGCATGCATCAAAGATGGTGATATTTTACAGATTCTTATTCGTGCTGTGATTTTTGCTGCACCTACTATAGAGAAAATTCATTGGGACCATTCTTGATAATAGCATCATATTATGATTGCATCTCAACCATTACAATTTCTTGAATTCCATGCTTCATGAAAAGAAACAAGTTGATTTTGATCACAAAGACTACATACAACCATGAGATAATAACTTGCTACAAAAGCAGCATTATGAGAGCTTGAAAGAGTATAATATGGAAAACGAGCATCTAATTTGATATCTCTAAAATTCAGCACTAGGGATTCGGGTATATTTTTTACCTCTTCAATATAAGCTCTCTCATTAATAGTTATTTCATGTAAGACTACATCATAAATATAATCATTTGCATCATCATTTTAGATTTGATAAATTGCTAAATTAGGAGCAACATTGGACTATCGAATTGTAAAACCAAGTTCAAAGTATCATACACATTCTTTGATTTGAGCGATTTCTCCTCGTTACACGAAACTAATGGCGGAACTGCATCTTCCACAAAATCGACTAACCATAATGCATTTAGTCCATGCATGATATATATGATAGCCTTTTATTTCAAAATTGTAGCCTAGTAAGAACACATTTCATAGCGTTATCATCCAATTTTCTATGTTTTCATTTAGGGATTAATGCATATGCTCAAAAGAGATAAGAGGATGAGCAAGAGATGTTGATATATTTAGGTAGTGATGTGTGTGAACACACTAGGACCGGCGTGGCACGTTTTTCCCTCTTTAAGAGGTTTTTTTCCCCCGGCTTGTATATACGCCTATTGCCCTAATGGGCTACTTATCTTTGTAAATTCTCTAGTAATACATTGAGTATTGTGTGTTGTGCTCCGAGCTTCTTCTTCTTCCTTGTGCTGTTTTTGTGCTTCCGCAGACGTCTAACTCCAACAATTTGTATCAGAGCATGTCATCGCTTCATCTAGGGCACCATCAATACTCCTCCGTTTGTAGTCTCAGAATCATACGAATTTTGGTGAGCATACTCAGGGTGTTTTCGAGATCAAAACAGCTTCTCTTTGTGGTGCCGAAATTACGATCTGAGCTCATTTCGGCCTTCGAATGCACTATCGCAGTGCTTGTGCAGGCTATTTTTTCTTTTTGTGCCAAAGGTATATACCTGTTTCTGTTCGCCAGTATAAGCGTCTTGAAGTCTACTACAGGTTTAGCAGAACTTGACTGGGCAGTTCCGTTCAACTTTTTGAGATACAACCAATTTTCTGCATCAAGGTATTTTAGTCACCGGCCATGGCTGAAAGCAGTGATGTATTCTGTATGTTTGCTGTTGAGGATAAGTTGGATGGTACCAACTACCCATTATGGGCTTATATGATGCCACATGTATTGGTTGCAAAAGGATTGTGGAACATTGTGCAGGGTGTTGAAAGACGTCCTGTTACACCTGTAACAACAAGTACTACGAATACAGGTGGTGGACCTAATGAAGATGGTGTCAAAGATGATATTGTGCAGATTCCTGTTCGTGCTACTGTTTCTGCTGCACCTACTGCACAGCATATTCGTTGGGATGGCAGAGATGCCCAGGCACATGCATTGATAGCTTTGTCTGTCAAACGTGCCATTATTCCTCATATTCGCTCTTGTAGAATAGCTAAGGATGCTTGGGATACACTTACCACATTGTACAAAGCTAGGAATGAGGCTCGTGTTGCTTACCTCCAAAAATAGTTGGAGAGTGAGCACATGAATGAAGGTGATTCTATGGACAGTTTCCTAAGGAAGATCAAAGATTTGAAGGAACACTTGATTTTTGCTGATGAGGTTATACCAGATAGCTTACCTGTGCAGACCGTTCTTAATGGTCTTCCTGATTCATATCAGAGTTTTGCTTCTACTCTTTGGTTGATGATGAAAGGCAATCCGAATGCCTTATCATTTGAGGAGTTAGTTTTTGTTCTATTGCAGGAAGATCAGTCTAGAAAAAACAGGTCCATTATGCATGTTGCAGATCAAGCTTTCCTGGCTATTCAGAAGGGCAAAGGAAAATGGAGCTCTTCTACTAGTAAGCAGAAATCTGCAAATGCTGCACATTCGAAGAACCAGGATAAAGATGAGAAGAAATCAGAAAAGTAGAAATTGTTTTACAAGTACTGTAAAGGGAATGATCATATCATAAAGAACTGTCCAAAGTTGGCTGCAAAAGAGGCAAAGAAAAAGGAGGCTGGAATGGTTGTTGCAGAAGCCTCTACACCAAAAACAGAGTTTGCTAATCTTGTGTAGGAAGAAGAATGGGCGTTTACTATTGTTTATAGTTTTGACCCATCTTCTCATGAGCAGTGCATGTGTGCAGTGGACTCAGATGTTTGGTACTTTGACAGTGGGGCGACCAAACATATTACCTCGCAGCGCAATTTCTTCTCTTCACTCAAGCCTGCCCCTACAAGGAATACTGTCACATGCGCCAACAACTCTTCTTATCCTGTAATGGGAGTTGGTAAGATCATTCTGACTACTGCTGATGGTAGTTCTTTCACCTTGTCACATGATTTATTTGTGCCAGGGATCAAGAAGAATCTGTTATCAGTTTCTGCATTAGCCAAGATTGGCTTCGTTGTGAAATTTGTTGATGACAGATGTACAGTTCATGATTTGGCAAATGGCGATATTATTATTGCTTCTGGCATTTTATGTCGTGGGCTCTATAAGCTCATAGACTATGAAAGATCTGTGAATGATTCGGCATGTGCAGTTAATGATTCTCAGGCTATGTCAGATGCAAAGCTTTGGCATGCACGCTTTGGTCATCTGAATTTTGCTAGTTTGCTATGCCTGTAGGAATCTGATATGGTGTCTTCTTTGCCCAAGCTTGAGGCACCTGGAAAACATGTATGTGAAGGCTGTATTTAAAATGCAGCCTTCCTCCTTTCCAAAAGATGGTTCAGTTCGGGCTACGCAGAAATTGCAGCTTGTACATAGTGATGTCTGTGGTCCTATGCAGACACCTTCTTTTGGAAACTATATTTACTTCCTGACTTTCATTGATGATTTTTCCAGGCCTGCATGGGTATATCCGCAAAGTCCGAAGTGTTTTTGTGCTTCAAACAGTTTTCGGTTTTGGCTGAAAATCTGTCAGCATGTAAAATGGGCACCCTCCGTTCTGATCGAGGGGGGGAATATATGTCTTTTGATTTTAATGAATTTCTGGCTGAACATGGGATAAAACACTAGTGTATAGTGTCATATACACCTCAACAGAATGGAGTTGCTGAACGGAAGAACAGGTCACTCATGGAGATGGTGAGGTGTATGGTCAAGAGTCAGGCTTTACCACATAGTTTCTGGCTTGAGGCCGTCATGTGTGCAGCGTATGTACTTAAGAGGTGTCCCACTAAAGCACTGCAATCTATCACTCCATATGAGGCTTGGCATGAGCGCAAGCCATCTCTTGCTCATCTGTGTGTTCTTGGTTGTTTCACATATGCATTAGTGCCTGAACAACATCACAGAAAATTGGATGATAAGGCAATAAAATGTATTTCTGTTGGGTATAGTTCTAAAAGTTAAGGCTATCGTCTGTATCATCCACAGACTAAACGCATTTTGGTTAGCAATGATGTTGTTTTTGTAGAAGATGCTATTCAGCCATTGCTTTCATGTACCAAGGAGACATCTGTTAGCTCCAAAGACATGTATGATACTTTGATGCCTCTTTTTATAGGTGGACAGTCTAGTGGTGGTCCTAATGAGGCAACTTCTCAGCCTTTGTAGGTTTCATATGATGATGTAGATCATTCCATTTCTGATGCAGATTTACATGATGCACTTGTGGATGAGAGAGATGATATTGAGCCGGCAAAAACTATGCCAAAATGGTTGGTGTAGACATTGCGTGACAGCAAATTAGATGCACCTTTGCCATATCGTACTCGTTCAGGCTCTCATAGTGCCTCCTTTGCATCAGATTGCTATGCTATGGCTGCGTCTAGTCTCTGTGATGAGAATGAGCCTATTTCTTTTGATGAAGCACAAAATTTAGAAAATTGGATGGCTGCTATGCAATCTAAATATGATGCTATAATGAAGAATGGTACATGGTCTTTATGTGACTTGCCTCCTAGCAAGAAGGCCATTGGCACTAAGTGGGTATACAAGCTGAAGCGTAAACCTGATGGTACAGTTGATAGGTATAAGGCTAGGCTTGTTGCAAAGGGTTATGCACAGGAAAGAGGCATTGATTTTGATGAGACCTTTGCACCTACATGCCGTATGACTACTGCTCGGAGCATTTGTGCACTTGCAGCCCATCATGGTTGGAATGTACATCAGTTGGACATTAAAACAACATTTCTGAATGGTGACTTGCATGAAGAAGTGTATTTTTTCAGCCCCGTGGCTTTGTGCAGAAAGGGCATGAAAACCAGGTGTGCAGGTTAAAGAAGGCATTATATGGTTTAAAGCAAGCACCACGTGCTTGGTATGAGAAGATACATGCCTATCTGGTTGCACATGGTTTTGAGAACAGTCCAACTAAAAGCACCTTATATGTTAAGCCTGCTAATCATGTGCTTCTGATCATTGTTGTCTATGTTGAGGACATGTTGCTCACTGGTCCTATTGAGAAGCATATTGCTGATTTCAAGGCTGATTTGCATGCCTCATTTGAGATGTTTGATTTGGGGCATTTGCATCACTATTTGGGCATTTAGTTTATGCAAGTTGATGGTGGAATGGCTTTGTGTCAAACAAAATATATTGACACATTATTGCAGCGTTTTGGCCTTGAAGACTATAAGCCTATTGCCACTCCTATGGAGACAGGTTTAGATTGAGTCTTCATGATGCTGGAGATGCATTTGATGTTGTTCTCTATCAATAGGCTGTTGGATGCTTGATTTACTTATGCATTACTCGTCCAGATATTCAATTTGCTATCTCACAGATGAGCAGGTTTATGCATTGCCCAAGAGTCATGCATTGGAAGGCGGTTAGCGCATCTTTCGCTACTTGAGTGGTACTCGTCTACTTGGGTCGTTTTATCCCCGGGGGGATCACTACCACCAGATTTGCATGATTTTTTTGACTCAGATTGGGCTGGTTGCTATGACACTCGTGTGTCCACTAGTGGTTTTTGCTTCATGCTTGGTAGCTCATGTATATCTTGGTTGAGCAAGAAGCACCCTACTTTGGCCACTTCGAGTTGTGAGGCTGATTATAGGGCAGCTTTCACAGCGACTGTTGAGTGTGTGTGGCTTAGATGCCTTATGGCTGATTTGGGTGTTGGCTAGTCTTCTGCCACTACCATCTTCACTAACAGTCAGAGCCCATTGGCAGTTGCAAGGAACCCTGTGTTCCATGCTCGCACTAAGCACATTGAGGTGCATTATCACTATGTCAGGGAGAGGTTCTGTGCTGGGGAGATCAGCTTGGCATATGTGCCCACGCAAGAGAACATAGCAGACCTTTTCACGAAGGCTCTGCCTAGGGAGAAGTTTGAAGCTTTCCGCAAAGCTTTGGGCTTACTTCCTTTTGTGGAGTGATTTCCACATAGCTTGGCACTTCCTTATACATGAGTGCCAGCTCCTTGTTCACCACATCACTCCCAGGGGGGATTTGTTGATATATTTAGGTAGTGATGTGTGTGAACACACTAGGACCGTCGGGGCACTTTTTCCCCTCTTTAGGAGGTTTTTTTCCCCCGGCTTGTATATACGCCTATTGCCCTAATGGGCTACTTATCTTTGTACATTCTCTAGTAATACATTGAGTATTGTTTGTTGTGCTCCAAGCTTCTTCTTCTTCCTTGTGTTGTTCGCGTGCTTCCGCAGACGTCTAACTCCAACAAGAGATGGTTGGTGACCATCCCAAGGCTCATATTAAGTGATAAGTACAATGCCTTGGTGGGACACTTGTTAAGTACACATGCTGCACACATATCAAAGTGAAGCTAGAAGCTATGTAGTAAAGCTTGACTTTTGACAATTCACCTTCCTATTTCCATGAGAGCTATGGTGATCTAATTAAACCATCTTTGGGCAAAGACAAACATGGAATTCTACCTAAAATCTAGTTTTCATAGAATGTTTCATTTTACCTAAAATGGAATCATCACATACATGTTTATAAGGCTCCTCAAATCTGGGCAAAGAGGACACCATTTGAGATTCTTGAAGACAACGTAAACTAGATTATTTTAAATGATCCAAACATGCATGCCAAAGTTTTTCATATGAAATAACTTATGAGTTATGAGCTACACATGTTAGTTCATTCTTAGATTTTGCATAATCTATGCACTCATACAAACGATGTCATAAAATTATAAAAGCAATGATATCATCACCATTAGAGAGATCATGAATAGTACATCTACCACAAACAAATTTAACAACCAAGAATTTTTTCCTAGTTCTCAAACTAATAAGAGATCTTTATTCATCCCTAGAGTATGTAAGGCAATTAAGAGTGTGAAAGTTCTACCATCAATAGTAGTAAGAATAATATTCCCAACTCCCATGAGAAGATCAGAGGAGTAGTCAGCACATATGATAGCATTCCTTGTAGCCGCAACCTCATGTGAAGTGAAGAAATTGCACTCTGAGGCAATATATTTTGTTGAATAATTAAAGTACCAAAATTCAAAGTCTACTACATAAAAACACTACTAATTAGTGTTGGCATATTTTTGTAATAATGTGTCTGAACACACGTAGAACGATTTGGGTTCTTTTATACCTCTTTACAAGGTTCTTTTACCCTACCTTGTATATACATCAATAAGAATTGTGTTCTACTCCAAGCTTTTATTCCTTCCTTGTGATGTTTGTGTGCTTATACATACCTCAATCTGCAACGATTGGTATTAGATCATTTGGTTTCTTCATCAAGGATGTCATTCATACCCCTCCAATTAGAGTTTTATAGTCCCAAAAAACATTGGTGATCAGATTCGAGGCAATTAGCCATTCAAAACCACTTTTATTTGTAGTGCCAAAACTTTGATTTGAGCTGATTTCGGCCTCAAACCCAATATTAAAATGACTATGCATGCAATTTCATCCTTTTGTGTCATATATATATATATATATATATATATATATATATATATATATATATATATATATATATATATATATATATATATATATATATATATGTGTGTGTATATATGTGTGTGTGTGTGGGGGTGTGTGTGTGTGTTGGTTTCCTATAAAAGATGCCTCAAAGTCTACTAGAGGTAAAAAGGCTATTTCTCTTCAATTCTTTGAGATACTATTGATTTTTCACATGAGGGTACTTGGTGAATCCTAATGGTTGAAAGAAGGATGTATTCCATATGTTCATTATTGAGGATAAGATGTATTCCATATGTTCATTGTGGGCATACATGGTGCATGGTGGATTGATAGAAAAGGGAATGTAGAATATTGTGCAACATGATGAAAAACGTCCTACTACACATAGAAATATAGTGATTGAAGGTTATCTAGATGATGTTAAAGATTATTAGCTTCAATTTCTTGGTCGTGTTGTGGTTCTTAATGTGCATAATATAGAGCAAGGTTGTTGGGTTGCCAAGGATGTACATATATGTGCATTGATTGCTTTGTCTATCAAACATGTTATTATCCCACACATTTTCTGTTGCAAGATGCTAAAAGATGTTTGGGATACTCTTAT
>CM035419.1:139981975-140066975 GCA_020310875.1 Ceratopteris richardii
TTTGATGGACCAAAACCAAGGATGCCTCTTGTACTTCATTGGAGCTAAGATACCTGTCTTGTAATCATTTGTGCTCTTCTTGTGTTACTTGAAGTTTTTGCATTGCTCCTTCTCTGTATTCTTCTAATGCCACCAGTTTCGTAATGGGTGGTTCAATTCCAATGGTTCTGGCTCCAATTTCTCTTTTGATAATAAATTCGAATGGTTCCAATGCCTCTTTTCCATATACTCAGTGAAATGGACTCTCGCTAGTGGTTCCCCTTCTTCTAGTTCTGAAAGCCCAAATTGCACCAATGAACTGTTGTGGCCAAAAGCTTTCATGATCAAAAGATAATTTGCGTAGCAACCCAAAATCTTATTGGATCTTTCTGCTTGGCCATTCGCCCTTGGATAGTAGGCACAAGACTTTTTATGGAAGAACTTGTACCTTTCAAATATAAATAGAAGCAATTGATTTACAAAATGTGTGCCCCTATCACTAGTGATTTTGAGTGGGCAACCAAATCTTGAGAAAATACGTTTATACAAAAACTTATCTACTATTAAAGCTATGTAGTCCATCGTAACTTCAGCCTCTATCCATTTAGTTGCATAACATGTGGCCATCGAAATATGCTTCTTACCCCTAGGTTGACCAGTTGGACTAATAGGGCCTATGAAATCAAGACCCCATCGTTCCAATGGGAGCGATCCTCTAGATATGACTAATGGTTGGAAATTCAATCTGGTTGGTGTAGGAGCATATCTCTGGCAAATGTGACATTCTTTAGCAAACTTGATTGCATCTCAGTAGATATGAGGCCACCATAGTCCTTTGTGGATAATTTTGTGAGCCAAATCCTCCCCCTTTAGATGCCCTTCACTGTGTGTTGTCTGAAGCAAAAGGTTAACCTCCTTTGGATAAACACACTTTCTCAAGACACCATCCTCACAATATCTATATAAATTCCCATTTATAAGTGAGTACGCTTTGGTTTTAAGGAGTAACTGCTCTTGTATATACGTGTTAAGTGTTCTAGGAGTTTTCCAATAGTGAGAAAATGGAGAATTCCATCATATAAATGAGCTTGAGTTGCTACTAGGAAGATATTACTATCCACCAGTTCATCATTAATACATGTTGCCTTCTCGCTCATTGCGGTCCTGGATACTTGATCTGCCATGTAGTGCTCTCTTCCTGGCTTAACATGAATATCAAAGTTGAATTCTTGAAATAGGAGTAACCATCGCCAAACCCTTCCAACCACTCTAGGCTTGTTTATCAAATAGTTCAAGGGCTGATGGACACATATGACTATAAAATGTACACCGAGAAGGTAATGCCAAAACTTTTGAAGAGCAAATACAATAGCCAAACCTTCCCTTTTGGTCGTACTGTACTTCCTTTCTGCCTTGGTAAGTAGCTTGCTGGCATATGAGATAGGTCTATCAATCTTGTGTGATGATGGTCGAGCCAAAACCACACCAACAGCATGATGACTCGCATGTGTATGCACATGAAAATCCAATCAACAATTAGGAACGATTAAAAGTGGAGTAGTACATAACCTCAATTTTAGTTCACAAAATGCTTTCTCAGCTTCACGACTCCATGAAAAAGGGACCGTTTTACTTTTAAGCTTTGAGAAGGGCTTAGCTATTTCTAAATACATTCGTATAAATCTTCTATGGAATCCTCCATGGCCCAAAAAACTTTGCACTTACTATGGAGTTTGTGGAATAGGCATGGAAAGGATAGTAGTAACCTTTGCTGTGTCAACCATTATCCCTTCACCAGATACTATGTGACCAAGAAGAGTGCCTTTAGTGACCAAAAAGTGACATTTAGCAAGATTTAACTTCAAACTTGTTATGAGACATTGCTCAAAGATTTCTTTTAGATTTTCCAAATGATCATGGAAATCTTGAACTGCTGCTCTTCTATCCGTGCCTTAAAACACTGAAAAGTCATCCATGAAAATGTGCAAAAAGGTTGTTAACCATTTGCCCATATATTGTTCTATTAAACAAAGCTCGTGCATTTTTCAAGCCAAAAGCCATGCGGGTATAGACATAAGTGCCCCATGGAGTAACAAAGCCTCTTTTGTCCCTATCATCAGGACGGATCACTATCTGATTGTAGCACTTAAAACCATCCAGGAAGCTATACAAAGTGTGTCCGCCTACTTCCTCAAGTACTTGCTGTGTGAAGGGCTGAAGAAATCCATCTTGAACAGTTACCTTATTCAAGGCACGAAAGTCAACACAGACTCTTATTTTTCCACTATTTTTCTTGGGTACAATAACCATAGAGGAAAGCCACTTGGAATGTTCTACTAGAACAATTATACCTGCTTCTTCTAGTTTTGTAATTTCCAACTTTACTGCCTCTACATACCCTTGATTGAGTCGATACGGCCTAATTCTGGCAGGTGCGACTCCCTCAACTAAGGGTGTTCGGTGTAATCCAAGATCATATGGTATCCTTGTTAGATCTTTGTAGGTCGATTCCTATTTCCAAATGTAGTTGCAGTTGGCTATTGGTGTTTGTTGAAATCCACAGTTTGTTCTTCCCCCCATCTTGCAAAGCTTTTGCTTGCCTTAGCCAAGGCCTCCCGAGGAGTAAAGGGTAAGAACTCTCCTATGGAAGTGCAATAAAAACAAAATCTAGAACAAAGTGACAACCCTGTACTATCATCAGTACCTTTTCAATAATGCCAAGTGGCGCAACCCGATGTTGATCTGCTAGTGTAATTGTGAATGGTGCCATCTTGGTGGGGTTCAAATTTAGTTTCCTCATTGTGAAATCTGGCATCAAATTGATGCCAGAGCCTCCATCTATGATCACACCTAGGAGAGCTTCATCCTTTATAAAAACAGATAACCTTGACCTTTGGTAGCCTGTCAAGGGTGTAGGGGGAAAATCAACCATGAAACCATCTATGCTAGGTGGTTGGCTCAAGTGAGCAGAGTGTATAATCTTTAATAAGTCACTCCTTATTTTTTAATCCATCTTTATGAGTTCATACAGGCTAACCTTGTGATGAATACCTTTCAAGATGTGCTCAATGTTTGCCACATGTGTGTCTTCTTGCAGACTTGTTGGTCGCTCCCTTAGTGAAGTAGCCATCCTTTCATAAGCTCCTTCAATGTCCGCTTGGCCCTTCGTCTTCTTTTCCTCCTCCCTATCCTCGAGTCCTTGTTGTTCCTCTCTACAAGTTGCTACCACTTGTTTGGCTCTAGTCATCGTGGGCATTGAAGAAAATGAAATAGCATAAGACTAAGTGGTCATACCTTCTACTTGTGGTGAGACTGCAATCATGTGAATTGGACCAGGGCGGCTTCTTGGGCAATCTTTGGTATAGTGATCCTTAGCCTCTCGACAATGCTGACAAGGAGGTGCATCTTCTGGAAGGGAACTCCTAATTTGCATATGGTCATACTCACCACAGCAATAACACATCAATGGCCTATTATATCTAGGCTTCGTTGGATGATTCTCCTCTCTATTAGGTGCATTTGAAGTACTCGCATAATATGAATCCAGAGCTTGAGGGTTACCTCATTGTTGTGTACCCTTCAGGTAGTAACAGTCTCTAGCTTCATGCTCATCGTTCCCACAAAATTGACAACTTACCCTATTAGGACAATTAGCATTGCAATGTCCACTATTGTTACATATTCTGCACCAAATCTGCCTTCTTATACCGTGAGTGGTCCGGAAATCTTCTAGTTTGCGACGAAGTTGGGCTACTTCATCGTCAATGCGACGCGACGGTGGTGGCAAGACCTTCTCTTCTTGGTGATTTTGCTGCATTCTCAATGCCTCTAGTTCTTTCCTCAGTCGCCCAATAGAGTCTAGTTCTGCTGCAAAATTTGGTTGTGTATCCCCTTCAAAATGTTGCCTAGCTTCTTCAATGCATGATGCTGCTGCAACAAAATCATTAACGGTTGCATCCAATCTAAGAGACTCACGTAGCTTCTGCAGAGATGACCTGGGTAGAGCTTTTTCGATCCATTTTTTAACCAAGAAATCATCTCGAGCATATGGAAGACGTGCAACAAGTGCTTTTGTCCTAGTGTGAAGTTTGTGAGACGATTCACCTGTTCTAAGCCTTAGGTTCTCTAGCTAATCTAGAGGTCTTTCCAAGGAGTCACTTCATTGAAATGTCTGTGAGAACACCGTCTTCAGAGCCTCCCATGTAGCGAAATGGCCATCTTCATATTGACTGTACCATTTGTCATCAAGGCCTTCCAATGTGGATTCGAAGAGTACTAGCATTGCATCCTCTCTATTCTATACACCTCGTCCACAGTAGGGAGATGAATCCCCTCACATGATCATCAGGATCCTCATAAGCTTGTCCCTTAAAGTTAGGGAACTTGATATTGAGTCTAGAGAGTAAGTGAGAGAGATCCTCCATTGGCAGTGGTGTTTCCTCTAACGTATCTGAGGAGAATTCTAATGTTCTCCTATGATTTTCCTTTGACAGTGGTGCCACACCCAAATCAATAGTTAAATTCAAGGAGGGTAGAGGGGATCTAGGTTTACTATTTGAAGGTAAAGATGATTTTTTAAGGCTCCTCTCTACATGAAGAGGTAGATACACAGTATTGTAGATACCTAGAGAGAAGATTAATGACAAATGACAATAGTAAAGGACGAAACCACTCCTAAGTTCAAAAAAATGATTACAATATAGGCGAAAGAAATGCGCTAAAAGTTGATGCTCTGGGCTAACATGCCATTCCAGAACTAAATAAAATCAATACTAGAGATCCGTCCAATACAATGAACACAACTAGATGAAAACTTGCGTTGATCAGTACAAAGATATGAAGACTTGCTCTAAGGGAAAGAGCATGAAAATACTACTCACTCACCGATTGACAAAACAAAACCAAGCTGCTTCTTCCCACTATAGTGCTATTAGCCCTCCACTGGGAAGCCTAGGCTCTATATCTATTATGTTGCTAAACATTTTGCTCTAATCTTCAATCGTTTACGGGCTGCGTCATCCGCATTCGACACACACAGAGACGTCTATTATGAGATCATCTCAAAGGTGGGAAACCGTCTGAGTGGTGGTTAATATCTCCCATATACACTCCACTTTCCAAACTATCACCCCCATGACAAACAACATCATCCAAAGGACCTAAGTCCATATGATGTATACTCTATGGAGTAATAGCATGTAAAGGAAGTGTAAAAGTTCCAAGCTTATAGGCTTGACCATACCATAATAGAGATAATAAACCATATAATCCTATGAAATATAGAACAAATTCCCATAAAAAGTGACTCCAAACCCATCTAAAACTAAATGATATATTTCCCTCATATCACTCTAGGTCTTCCTAACTTTGAGTGTAATCACAAGTAATAGTTTAACTTAACTATCTTGTGAAATATGCAAATCCATCATCTAGCTCATAGTCGTAAAATGCAATCTCTACATTTCACCAACCAAGAAGTTTGTGGTTTTTCATCCATTACCTGTGGACTAAGTTCTATTGGAAGAGCATCTCTTCCCTGTAGTTTGCCATATGAGTGCAGAAAGCATTCCCTTTGAGATTCAGATAATCCCTAAGTACCCATCCTCCTAACTGATGTTTACTCATCATACTCACGATATAACACCAACTAAGAGTTTGGTACCCTAATAGGTTAGATATATCCCCATCTCTTGGAAACTCAAAAGAGAAGTATCATCAATCTACTCCCAGTCTAACCAATGTCAATAACTAGATTATCTCATCAAGTCAAAGACCATCACTGAAAATAACATAACTACTTCTCTTTAGCGTTAACAAGTGAGACTCAATCTAACCATCATGATTAATTGATCTCCCTCTTGTCTTTGATAGAAGAGTGCCATTTCTATCTAGACAACCTAAAAGTGAGAAAGTGAAACTCTCTCTCTCTCTCTCTATTCAATCTCCTCTAAGGAAAAGAGCTCTAGCAATGGAACCTATTCCACTTTCCCTTTCCCTTTGAAAGAGATTTTGTTGAATCCATTTACCTTGCTCATAACTAAGAACATGTACATAAGTTCTCCATATTTTCCTTCAAAACTAGTGGAGAAAGAGACTCCTATGTGAAGGAAAATAACATTGAAAGGTAGAGTAAATGAATTCCTTCTAAAATAAAGACTAAGAGATGTTTCCTTAAAACCTCTTCTGTCTAAAGGAAAACATATTCTATTCTTCTCCTATCAAGAAATCATGTTTTCCTTTCCTTCTTTCTCTCTCAAAGAGCAGGAGCTAAAGTGAGACCACTGAACTAAAGTGAGATCTCTGATGGATCTCTGAGCTGATTCCCACTTTCTCCTTTCCTTAAAAGAGAAACTTACAAATTTATTTAGTCCTCTCTTCCATAAGTAATTCATAATCCCTCATTACACACATTGGTATAAAGATGGACAACAAATCTCCCCTAACTAATGAAGGTGTATGTAGTGAAGAGTGGAGAAAATAAATTCCTAATAAGGGTCAAAGCCCTCTACTAAAATGGTCAGCAATGATGTGAAATGATACCGTAAACACATGTGTATCCATAATAAAGAACTATCTCTGCCAACCATACTCTGTGCCTGGATATATACGATCCAATCAAACTGATGGAATTATCCTTCCTAAAAAACTCAAAATTAGTATGTGATACTAATGGTGATAAAATCACCTGTCACATTCTCTACTCAAATAATAAATCTTCCCTAATGAAGGATAACTCCCAATCCTAAGGAGATGTCTACTAAGAGCTCTCCTGTGATCTAGAGAGACATGACACCATGAATGATGAGTCCTTTTCTCCCTGGCCATAGAAGAAGAGTGCTCAAGGGAAGTCATTTCCACCGTCCCATACCAGTGAAAACTTCTTCCAATTCAAAGTGTCATACCTACACAATATATATTCCATATATATGTAATGGAATATATAGGTGGACTGTAGTGAATCCGATATCCTAAAATCATGTCAGTGGACTCAAATGAGTCCCATGTCCTCGAACTAGTTAGTTTGGTTCTAATCATCATGTGACAATGGATATCCCTTTCTTATTCCAAACCAACTTGTTCCTAGGTACCAAGACTAAGCCTAGGTACCTCTCTGTAGATCCCGATATACATATATGTATTGGGTACCCCAACTATTCCTGGCTAAGGGATCTATGCTCTAAATCATAGAGCTAGTGCCATGTCTGTGGCCTTCCTAACCATCACTCGAATCACATAAACACCCGTTGATGCTGTCTCATGAAACCCATCTTTGTGATCCCATCTTATTGTTTTCCTTATTAGTGTAGGAAAAATGCTTCACTACTTGCTCAAGTGATGTGCATGAGTGAAACTAGTCACTCTTTGGGTATTCCTGATAATACCCCATAGTCTCCTAATCATCATGTAAGACTCTTGTGAAGATAAATAAATCTTCACTAACTTGGAGATTATCAAACTGTATCTTCCGTGGCTCTATGCAACCTCCTATAAGCTATAGGATTGCTTGGGCACATTACTAATGGTGAAGGTGTAGCTCCTTCCTTTAGCAATCCTATACTCTAAATCCATAAGGATTATGTGTAGGGATCTTGTTACTACTGAAGTTTCCTTATGTATCATACTCATATGGTACTATGTCCATCAAGTACATGCTTATAAGCATGCCTAAGTCTTTTTGATGTTTGCAGAAGGGGCATGTTACCATGCGATAACACTCTTACCTAAAGGAAAGTGCATATATAATGCCATATGGTGGGAAACATTTTGACAGCATTTACCCAAGGAAATGGAATCCCAAAAAATTTTACCATAAGCTCAATGGCACACAGGCCACCCAACAACATAGGGCTTGACAGGCCCATGGCATGCACGCCATAAACTCATAGATGAATTCCATAACGTGCAAAAACATAAGAGCAATTGCTAGCAACAATTCCTTATGTTGCATAGCCATATAGTTTCTGCAATCCTCTTTCCTGCAAACAATCAAAAAATGTTCTTGCCTATTGATCCATATTTTTAGAATTTAAACCATAATCAATATTTGATGTATGCAATCCAATCTATGTATGTATATAAAACATGCCATAACATAAAGTAAAATGCTTGAAGCAGAAAGCATACATCCCTGAATAGCTTTAGTTTCGAAATTGCATGCATCCAATCCTTCTCAACGGGCTTCGAGACCTCTGCACCTTCCTCCTCAGATCCTAACGTAGACTTTGAAGTGTCCAAAAACATCGGAGTACTCCCCAAAACATAAAGCTTGGTCACATGATTACCAAAATGATGCAATTTTACCCCCAAAAAAATGCATTTGTAATCTTTCTTTAGACCTGCAAAAGCCACTTTAGGACCTGAAAATGTTCATAAACTGAAATATTTAGCATGTGCATATAGCTCGAAGTGAAATTACTCAAATCCCCTTCCCGGTTTGAAAGATATGGCTCCCGGAAGGTAGTTGCCAAAAACTGTTCAGACTTTGCAGAGCTGTACAGACCTGCAAAAATACTTATTTTCCAAAATTTCTTCTAATAAACTAAAATTTGATCTTTTTTTCTTTGAAACGAGCCCGCAAGTCCAATTTGGAGTTTTCTAGCCCAAGATATGGCCATTACAAGTGGGACATGGCAAACTAGTGGACTGTTGGAGGGGCTGGAAAAAGTGTGAAAATGTGATCTTTGGGGTGCCCTAAAGCATTCTTCCATCAAGCAAATCCTAAAATTCTCTCCATAACCTCAGAGAGTGATATATGGAGATGCTTGGGCCTATTTTCACCTTTCCAAATCCTCCCTTCGTGCATGCTAATTCGCTCCCCAAAATAGGCCTAAAACAAGATTTTTACTTTTTATGCAAAAACTTAAATGGGAGCTCTTAGCAAGCTTCTAATCCACTCTAAATGTGGATTTCTCTTGGATTTTATACAATAATCCATGGGAAGCCTCTTAAAAGATCTTTATTCTTACTCCCAAAAGTGGAGTTTGGCAAAAATTAACATCTGAACTTTTCCAAAAAGTGCGGGAAGGGGGTCTTTGAGGAAGTAAAATTCCTCCTTAACCTATCATTTTGATGAATCTAATGATTCCACTATGAATTCCATACACCATAATCTCAGTATATATACATTTTCCCATCCATCCATAGCTATTGCACCTCTTTTTCCCTCTTCCAAAATGGGAATTTCTTAGATTCAAGTGCTGAATTTTTTTCTCAAACTGTGATGGAAGGGGGATTTGTGGAGCTTCAAACTCCCATCATACTGAGGTATATTTTGGATTTCTTGATTATATATGGAAGCCAATACACTAGACTATAGGTGTGCATGATTTTTCCTACGAAACCAAGAAAAATCCCTCTTCATTCCCCTTTCCCAAAATGGCTACTAGTAAAACATAATTCCTAAAATTTATGTGAAAATAATGAAGGTAGGCTACTTTTGAGGTACCACAAGCTTACGCTTTCTTTCCATCTGAGGGATTCTTATTCTCGACATGAGATTATATACCTTATACTCTCCATAAACATGATTTCCTTCCAAAAAAACTTTGCCCAAAGGCCATCCTTTCTTTTGTCGAAAATAAAGTGTTACCATAATTAACTCCTAAAAATAACAAAAAGTTTCATACCTTTAAATAGACAATATGTCCATGACCTTGTCCATGACCTTGTTCTTATGATGATAAAGAGATACTTCTCTACTCTCGATAATAACGATGATATTCTTGTTGACAGTAATTTGTCCCTACTACATCATGAATAAGCTTTGTACCTTTGAAAGGAGAATGAGAGAAAATGTGGTGTCCGCTCGAGTGGCTCATGCATTTATGATATGACCTGGAAAGACTTCACCTGGAGTCTTGTGCTCCACCTTGATCTCACTTATTCCATGTTGTGTACTTCTTAGTATGAGCATCTCACAGCCGTGAGTGGGCAACGAGAGTAATAACGCGATATATTTCTAATCAAGGAGGATTTCAACACAAGAAGAACCTTGCGGCCTTGGATAGAGTGGTTGGCTCCTTCACAAATGGCGAAGGTTCAAATCTTGGCGTCTGCAGCAACGAGCGTGTGGCTTGAATCTTAGCTCTGATACTAGTATGATGTTGCTAAACATTTTGCTCTAATCTTCAATCGTTTACGGGCTGCATCATCTGCATTCAACACACACAGAGCGTTTGTTCTCTTCCACCTGACCGTCGAGCAGCTCTCTCATGAAGTACTCAAGTCTTCTCTACTTGAGCCTCTCTCTCTATATGAGATAATAATCTCCTTTCTTCTACCCTTCATATAAAACAATGCTCCTCATGGAGCCATGTGGCACAAAGCCATAATATGTCAGTATCCTCACCACAGAGTGACTTCCTACAATAGGCTTGTAGCCATAGAGTGCAAAGAGAGGACCAGAAGAGATGCCAAAGATAAGATACATACATCCCCAATGGGTACTAGTCCATTGCTTTTATAGGCTCCAATAGGCCAAGAGGGCATTGCCAATTTCCCACGTTCACTGAATATGCGCCGATTGATTGCCCCAAAATTGGAGGGGTAGATCAAAGATGGTATTGGCCACCAGCTTTAAATCAAATTCTCAAAAATAGGCACTGAGGGCTTTGTCATCACGAATGGTTGGCGGCAACACTCATTTATCTGTTTATACTTTTACTGTCACTTTTGAATGCAAGCTAAGGTCTCTTTCTTAACCAAACAAATCACTCCACCAACTAAGAACGGCCATGCACTACCACACATAGAATCAATAAAGAGCTCTCAATTTGTCCATCCTTATTAGCCTCGTTAAGCAATAAACACCCTTCATTCTTGTCATGACTCGGCTTTTTCCAGCATCATCCCCAAATAGCACAAATTCATAACTTTTGTCATGGCTGACTGCAGGAAGAGGGAGAGAGAGAAAGAGAGAGAGAGAGAGAGAGAGAGAGAGAGAGAGAGAGAGAGAGAGGGAGGGAGGGAGGCAAAGGGTGGGTGGAGTGGAGGGCGGTCTGGATGGGGGGAGGAGGAAGGCAGAGGGTGGGTGGAGTGGAGGCGGAGGGTGGGTGGAGTGGAGGTAGAGGATGGGTGGAGTGGAAGGTGGGTGGAGTGGAGGGTGGGTGGAGTGGAGGCGGAGGGTGGGTGGAGTGGAGAGTTGCGGAGCGGAGGGTGGGTGGAGTGGAGGGTGGGTGGAGTGGAGTGGAGGTGTAGGGTGGGTGAAGTTGAGGGTGGGTGGAGTTGAGGGTGGGTGGAGTGGAGTGGAGGTGGAGTGTCGGTGGAGTGGAGGGTGGGTGGAGTGGGGGCGGAGGGTGGTTGGAGTGGAGGGTAGGTGGAGTGGAGGGTGGGTGGAGTGGAGGGTGGGTGGAGTGGAGGTGGAGGGTCGGTGGAGTGGAGAGTGGGGGGAGCGGAGGGTGGGTGGAGTGGAGTGGAGGTGGAGGGTGGGTGGAGTGGAGGGTGGGTGGAGTTGGGGGTGGTGTGGGTGGGGGGAGGAGGGAGGCGGAGGGTGGGTGGAGTGGAGGGTGGGTGGAGTTGGGGTTGCTGCGGGTGGGGGGAAGAGGGAGGTAGAGGGTGGGTTGCGGGCGGGGGGCTACCGGGGGGGAGGGGGGGGAGGGAGAGAGAGAGAGAGAGAGAGAGAGAGAGAGAGAGAGAGAGAGAGAGAGAGAGAGAGAGAGAGAGAGAGAGAGAGAGAGAGAGACTATCATAGATGCTTTGGGGAGAGTGTGTCACACCAAACATTATGGTTTTCCCCGAATTAATAAGTCTCAACTCAATCTCTTCGCCCCTTCTTTTGCTATTGAGATCAGATAGATGTGTGTGTGTGCAAGAGAGAGAGGGAGAGAGAGAGGGGGGCACTCAGGGTGGGGGCTGTGGGACTGGACCAGGGTGTGGGACTAGGGGGGCTGTGGGTGGGGCACTGTGGGTAGGGGCTGGGGAGAGAGAGAGAGAGAGAGAGAGAGAGAGAGAGAGAGAGAGAGAATGAGAGAGAGAGAGAGAGAGGGCGCATGTGGGTCTAGGCGGGGCGGGGGGTTGTGGGTGGGGCACTAAGGATGGGGGTTGCAGGGTATGGGAGAGAGAGAGGGGGTGGAAGTTCTCCATGCTACACCATGCAGAAAATGAGGCCTATGTTTCTTACCTTGAAATAGTTGGCGAGTGAGCATATGCATGAACAAGATTTAGTAGTTAGTTTTGTTTTCACAAAAATCAAAGCCTTGAAGGACTACACAAATTTTGTTGATGAAATCTTGCAAGATAGTTCACTTATGAAAAAGTGTTCTTAATGGTCTTCTACATTCATACCATAGTTTTGCTTCTACTCTATGGTTGATGTTGAATGGCTATCCAAATGCCCTAAAATTTGAGGACTAAGTATACGCTTTGTTGGAAGAAGAAAAGTCTAGAAAAAATGAGTCAATGATGTGTGTTTCATATCAACATTTCCTACTAAGTGAGAAGAGCAAAGGTAAATGGAGATAATCTTCTAGTAGGCAGAAATCTACTAATGTTGAACAATAAAGAAAGGGAAGACAGATATCACGAGAAAACATAAAAGCAAAAAAAAAAGTTTACAACTAGTGTAAGACAAATTATAATATCATAACTTGTTTTTTTAAATTGGCTGCAAAAGAGGATTGAATGGTTATTGAAAATGCCTCTACACCTAAAAGAGATTCTACTAATCTTAGTGAGGATGAAGAGTCCAAATTTAATATTGTTTGTAGCTATCACCCATCTTCTAATGAGAAGTATGTGTATAGTTAACTGAGATATTTGTTACTTTGATCATGGAGTGACCAAACATATTATATTGTAGCATTCTATCTTAACTTCATTTGATCCTAACCATACAAGATATACTATCACACCTAGTAACAAATCGTCTTACCATCTCACGCGGTTGGAAAAAATCATTTTAACTAGTTCCTATCTCATATCTTTCACATTGTTAGCTATCTTACATGTGCCAAAAATCAAGGAAAATCTATTGTCAAGGTTATCATTAACCAATATTTGATTAATTGTCAAATTTATTGACGATAGATGTACAATTGATGACCTCTTCAAGTTTGATGTTCTTATTGCTTCTTGAATTTTATGTTGTGGGTTGCATAAGCTCATAGATTATGCAAAATATATGATGATTCAACATGTGCAATTCTTGATTATCATGCTATCGTAGGTGCAAAGGTTTGGTATGCCCACTTAGATCATGCCAATTTAGTTAGTTTGGTTTTCCTGCGAAAATATAAAATGGTGTTCTCTATCACAAAATTCGAGGTACATTCTAAACATGTTTATGAAGACTACATTTTGAAAGAAATGTAACATTCCTCCTTTCCAGTAGATGTTCTAGTTAGATTTTCTCATAAATTGCAACTTCCTCATAGTGATGTTTGTGTTCCTATGCGGACACCTTCATTTACAACTATAGATGCTTCATGACTTTTATCAATGACTTTTCCTACCATACATGGTATGATCCATTGAAAGAAAAGTCCAAAGCTTTTGTGTTCTCTAAAAGTCTCTCAACATGTAAAATGGACATTCTTAGTTCTGATCAAGGGGGTGGGGGGATATATTTCGTCTTAGTTGAGTGCATATTTGGTTGGCGTTGGGACCAGAAACCAATGTACATGGCAATTTATGCCTCAGAAAAATGGATTAGTTGAAAACCACAACAATTCTCTCATGGAAATGGTAATGTGTATAGCCAAAAGTTAGGTTTCACCAAATAGCTTCGACCTTTAGGTTACTATGTGTTTAGCATATGTACTTAGCATGTGCCCATAAAATCATTGTAGTCTATCACTCGATATGAGGTTTAGCATGGTTGCCACCCACATATTGCTGATTGATGTGTCTTTGGTTGTCTAGCGTATGAATTAGTGCTTTAAACATTCTTAGTTCTGATCAAGGGGGTGGGGGGAAAACTTTCTTCTTATTTGAGTGCATTTTTGGTTGGTCTTGGGACTAAGACCAGTGTACATGCCCATATACCGCTCAAAAAAATGGATTAGCTGAAAAAGAAGAACAATTATCTCATGGAAACAATAATTTGTATGGTCAAAAATTAGGTTTTACCACACACCTTCTAGCTTTATATTACTATGTGTGTAGCATATGTACTTAGCATGTGTCCCAACAAATCATTGTAGTCCATCACTCCATATGAGGCTTAGCATGGTTTCCACCCATCTATTGCTCATTTATGTGTCTCTAGTTCTCTAGCATATGCATTAATGCTTGAACAACAATGCAAAAAGCAAGATGATACAACATTGAAATGTATATTTGTTGGTTATAGTTTGGAAGGAGAAGGCTATGATGTGTATCATCCATGGATTAAATGCATTCTTGTTAGCCATGATGTTGATTTCGTGAAAGATGCATATCAGCCCTTATTTTCATGTACCAAGTAGACATCATGTAGCTTGAGGAAAGTACATGGCACTTTGCTTCCTCTTTTTATAGGTGCACAATCAAGTGGTGGTCCAAATAAGGAAATCTCTCAGAATTCACATATTGAAAATGATTATGCACATCGAGCCATTTCTTATCTAGATTTAAATGATGCACCTTTTGATGAGGGGGCTGACATATAAGAGGCAGAAATTATGCGTAAATGGTTCTTAAAGACTTTGTGAGATAGAAAATTAGATTCACATGTACAATATTGTACTCATTGAGTCTCTGATATAAGTTTATTTTCATTAGATTTTTTTAAGAAATAGTTTACTAGAGGCCTACTCTCCCATTCTTGAATGATTAAAAGAACAATTTAAAATGGAGGGGCATATTGCCCTTCGGATCCCCCTTATCCCCCACATTAGGGTAAGATGAATGGAATGCACAACAATGGTGATGGCGAAATATACTAGGAGACCTATGATCTAGAGAGATTTATTAAGAAGGTTAATGGACATTTTCTTTCCTTCATGGCCAGCTCACTTACTTTTGATCATGTTATTTTTGAAACAAACTCTTATATTGTTTGAAGGGTGGGGACTTCTTTCAATTACATATTTTTCTTCCTAATAGGCCAAATCATTTTTCAATGAACCATTCTTTTAGATGGTATCTCAAATAGACCACATATCTTTCTTTCCATATCTTTCAAAGTGTGCCACCCCTTATGGCATTCCATAAGGCAAAAGAGCAACATATGACTTCTCCAAATTATGATTGCTTCTAATTGATTTGGCTCTATAGAGTCCAAATCCTAGAAAGAGCTTGCTAGACCTTGTGACTCTTAGGTCATGAAAAGAAGAGGTGATGAATGTCTTCTCTACCATAGAGTTAGTGCTTAAACCATTGATGGACCCTCTACATCTTATTAGCTTTGGCATTAGTCCAAATTCCCTAGTGAAAACATTGCCACATAAGAACTATTTTTTTGTTCTCAATGAGATGATGCCACATGTTTAGGAACTTAAACCACCATCTAATACAAGGCTAGTTGTTACACCATCTTCTATGAAGGGAGATATGCAAATTCAAATGCTTCTAGAAACTTAATGTCTTATCCAAATTTATTTCTTTCATGCATCTTAACCCTTCAATGTGTAGGATATCATGTTCATGAAGGAGGCCTAAACGCAATCATACATGCCTAAATGTTGTCAGGGGAGCGGTAGATTGTGCCCCTTTAACTAGACTAGACAAGATTATGGAATTATACTTTTTATTACCAGATCACCAATGTAGGGAAAACAATACATGAATATGTAATTAATACAAGAAGTTCCAGAACCAAGGGATGATAGGTATGGATAGCTTGACTAGAGATGATACATGAGGTTTGAGAGCCTAGGACCATACG
This sequence comes from Ceratopteris richardii, assembly GCA_020310875.1. Lineage (NCBI taxonomy): Eukaryota > Viridiplantae > Streptophyta > Polypodiopsida > Polypodiales > Pteridaceae > Ceratopteris > Ceratopteris richardii. The sequence goes on from CM035419.1 coordinate 139,997,757, forward strand.
TATGAAGCAAGATATCTAGATTACAAGAACTCATTTTAGGGAGATGAACTTGATACAAGAAATAAATAGGCAAGATCTCTTACTATGAGATTAGAAGAGGACAAGGCTAGATGTCTAATAACTAGAATAATATGGACTAGAACTAGAATAATATGGACTAGAGCAAGGAAGACGAGAAGAACTAGAATTGGAACTTTAAAAGTCCCCACTTCATGATCATGACTCCTTGAGCTCCCAGGACTCTCACTCGGAAGAGTTATTATTTATGTGGCCAACCCCTCCTTTTATAGGTTTTCAAGGGTTGTTCATCAATGGCTATTATGAATTGATGATCTCATCCATGATTTCATCAATTCAAAACATGTCTTTTGGATATCCGAATCATCTAGTAGCTAGTGGATCTTAGGAATTTGGAATGTTTCAAACACAATGGAGGCTTTAGTTTCTGAAACATTTGAAAATTTCACAAGATATAGAAGTTCTCATTGAATATGAGGTTCTAGATGTTTTTGTTTGTCCATAACATCACCTCCTCCTCAAGGAATGAGCTCCATGAGGAGTGGTCATGTTCTCTGGTCTTGGCTTCATTCCATTTTACTTATGACATTCTTGAACCTTCATTGGTGCTATTTGAAGGCTCTCAATAGGTTCCCAAGTGTCATCACTCATGTCATATGATTTCCAATGAATAAGGTACTCAAATCTTCCTTGGGATATTCTATAATATTAGACATGCTTGACTTCAAACTCTTCATGATCATCAATCTCGATAGGTAGTGGACTAGGTCTCTCCCAACTCCATTGAAAATTTGATATGGTTCGTACATGGACACATAGAAAATTGCATGTATCCTCATGGTAGTTGTATCTAGAGCCTGAAATTGACGGGATTAATCTCTGTCAAGATGGTAGATGCACCAAATCTCTAATGGTCAAGCTTTTAAGAAGGCCTTGAAGTGTGAAAATTATTTGTGGGTAACCACTATCCCCAATGTGATAGGATGGATTTTGAACACGATGTTGATCTGCATAATACTTATATTGTTCTTGAGCTCTATGGATCACTTCCTTGAGTTCTTTGTGAATGTCCATGAGGTAATTGTCCTTATGTCTTGCCGCTAGTTTCTTAACATGATTTGAGAGTTGTATATCCATCCTTGGGTTTTTTCCATAATTTGCAAGCAAGGGATTCTACTTGGTAGATGTAGGAACATTGTTGTAATAGGGAAACTCTACAAAGGGTATAAGCTGAAAGCAATCATTTTGATGATAGTTGATGGTGCAATAGAGATAGTGTTCTAGGACTTGATTGACCCAATCTATTTGTTTTAGACTCGAGAAATGACAAGAAGGAGATGGTTGAACCACACCCTAAGAGGAAGGATTAGGAAGTAATTCTCAACCATGGGTTTTGGGGCAAGTGGTTAGCCCATCATAGGCTTTGTTGGTAGATCATAAGTTCAAATCACACAATTGGTGTCAAATCCTAGGAAGTAAGCTTGGGCAAGGTTAATGGAAGGTGAACATGTAACTATCCAAGATGATCCCATTAAAAGTGTATCTCCCAATTCATAGGTCATATTGAGACGTGTAAGATACAATTGGAAAGCTCTTGAAAAGAAATTTCAATGGAAGCACTAGATTGAGGATCCAAGATACCTTCCATGGGTGAGAACCACGTTCAAAACAACAATTTGGAAAGCTCTTGGAACAAGAATTTCAATGGAAGCACTAGATTGAGGATCCAAGATACCTTGCATGGGTGAGAACCAAGTTCAAAAGAACAATTTTGAGAGCAAGGAAAGTGGCCCATAAGTGGAGAGGCAAGGCTTAGGACACCAAGGTTAGGATCAAGGCAAGTCCATAGGCAAGTGGCCAGAAGTGGAAAGGCAAGGCTCAAGAGATCAAGGTTTCAAACATGAAAGTTCAAGAGAATATGCAAGGGTGAGGACATGAATACAAGGGCAGATCAAGGATTTATCATTGAGGAGAATGATCTCTAGAAGGGGAAGAGAGTCTTAGAATCAAGAAATGACAAGTATCAGATGATTGAATCACACCCTAAGACGGAGGATTAGGAAGTAATCCTCAACCATGGCTTTTGGGGCAAGTTGTTTGCCCATCATACTCCTAGCTAGTAGGTCATGAGTTGAAATCCCACAGTTTATCCACCACTCTCTGGATGATTGGTTTTAAAAGTTGGTCTTGAACACCACGGAGCTTCTAAAGACTATTCCAAAACTTGGATATGCGTTGTTGACTTCGATCACTAAGAATATCATCTAGATATCGATGAAGCTTAAAGATGTATCTAAGAGGACATGCAACAATGGTTGCACCTTTGATCTCCTTGATCGTTGGAATGAAGTGTGCCATCTTTGTAAATCTATCCACTATAACAAGAATGGCATCATACCCATCTGATCCTGGTAGATATGCAATGAAATCCATAGATAATGAAGATCATGGCATTTTTAGAACAAGTAAAGGTTGCAAGAGGCGATGAGGTTTGTATCATGTCATAGGTTTGGATATATTCCTTAACTTCCTTCCACATTTGAGATCACTAAAAACACCTTGATATGAGTTCTATTGTTTTATTCACTCTAAAATGTCCTATTGCAAGGTAGTCATGACATTGTTGAACTACTTGGATCCTGGGCTATCCGTGAGGAATGTATGGAAGGTTATTATAAAATAGTAACCCATCATTTTCTTGGAACTCATTCACCTCATGAAATTTCCCTTCTAGAATTTTTGGCTTGATGCTAGAAAATAATTCATCATGTGATAGAGTCTCATGAATCAAATGGCTCAAGGTTGAATCTTTTGGATGGTTTGGAGAAATGGCTTATAATTGGATATATTTAGGATTGAGTAATACAATCCCTTGTTGTACAAAAAGCCTTCATCGTTCTTCAATGCAAGGTAAGATCTTCTTGACAAGGAATTTGACTAACATTGCTAGTTTCCTAAATTGAACATGGATGGGAAGTTACTACATCCATATTGCGTTCTATTCAAGATGTAGATGGTCATAAAGTACTCTATGTATATTGTAACTTTATGAGATCCTCCTTTTGGATGGTGATGTCAGGTATTTAAAGCATCCACTATTGCAAGTCCTTTATCATGTATCTCATAATTGATCTCTAGAGGATAGAATTTCCTTGAATGATATACAACTAGATGTAGGTTTCCATCATCCCCATGTTGGGTTAGGATCTATGTATATTGTAACTATGATCTATGTATATTGTAACTTTATGAGATCCTCCTTTTGGATGGTGATGCCAGGTATTTAAAGCATCCACTATTGCAAGTCCTTTATCATGTATCTCATAATTGATCTCTAGAGGATAGAATTTCCTTGAATGATATACAACCTAGATGTAGGTTTCCATCATCCCCATGTTGGGTTAGGATTGCACCCAAGGAAAAATAGGATGCATCTCTCTCTAGGAAAAAAACATTGGTAAAATCTGGGTGAACTAGAACTGGACAAATAATGAACGATGCTTTTAGGGTATGAAAGACTTTCTCTACATCTTTGTTCCATGAGCAATTTGTGTTTCCTATAAGCTTGGTAAGATGTATCACTATCTTGGAGCAATCTTTGATGAATATCCTATAAAAATCAGCAAACCCTAGAAAATATTGTAAGTCACAAACAATTGAAGGTGTTTTATGAAGGATTGTCTTGATCTTCTTAGGGTCCATAAATATTCCTTTATGCAATACAATGTAGCCTTAAAACTCCACTTTTGTCTCTGGAAAGATCACTTCTTCAATTTTTAATGTAAAACTTCTTTTCTTAGTTTCTCTAGGACTATCCATACATGACATTTGTGATCCTTTATATTTTGGGAGGATATCAATATATCATCGAGGTATATTACAAAAGAACATCTATATACTCTCAAAAGATATCATTCATCATAGTGTGGTAGATGTTTAGAGCAGTTGTTAGACCAAATGAAATAATATTTGATCTTTATAGAGACTTTATTCAACCCATCATAGTCTATAGACATTTGAAGTGTCAAATCATTCTTCTTTACAACTAGAATAGGGGCGCTTGATGGAGACTTTTAGTGTCTGACAAACCCTTGGCTAAATTTTGATGGAGACTTTTAGTGTCTGATAAACCCCTTGGCTAAATTCTCATCAGTTGTCTTATGTAAATCTATACGATCCTCTAGAGCAAGTGTGTAGATTTTCTACATGGTGGTTGTGCTTCCTCTTGAAGTTCTATGGTACAATGATAAGATGTATGCTCTAGGAGAACGTCTACATTCTTCTTTTCAAAAACATCTTTAAATCCTTGGTGCTAATTCGATAGCTTCACTAGATCATCTCTCTTGGATTCTTGCACTAGTATGGCACATATCACATATGATGCTTCCTTCCTTAATGTATTTATGAAGGCTTTGGATCCTACATATGTCATTTTCTTCTGGATATCTTGATAATTGATTTTAATCTTTTCCCAATTAATAATTGGATTATGTATCCTTAGCCAAAGCATTCCAATGATAACACGATCTATTGAACTTGATATTCGTTCAAAACATATGTGGAAATCATGATCACCAATGTGTACTCTTAATGGTTTGGTTTTCTTGCTAATATACCCATATGCTAGAGATTATCCATCCACTACCTCAACTACTACTGGTTTCTTCTTTTGAAATACTAGAATCCTGTGTTTCCTAACCAATCATTCATCCATGGAACACAAGGAGGCTCCCAAATTGACCACAACTGTAAGAGAAAGAGTATTCTTAGGAAGGATCAACTTAGTAGGAGCTAGATATGTTTCTATCATTGTTACTAGAATTATGGGACCCTTTCTTATAGCATGGTTTTGTTGTATCGTTGCCTTTCTAATTAGACTTCCTCATTTCCTTGCTCTAAAAGGGTGACTATTACTATGGAGTTTCTTCTTTTGTTAGGACACTTAACGACAATATGGCCACAGTTTCCACAATAAAGGCATAATTTATTATCTCTGCGTCTATGTTTCTCTTATAGGGATAGAGGTTGGAACCTAGTTACATCTATCTGCATAGATTAAGTCATAGGTTCCTATCTAGGAGTGGGTTGGAAGGGTTTCAATTGGTGAAGTTTTCCTTGTACTTGCTTTTATTGTCTCCTTTCAAAGAGGTGGTTATCACATTGAATGGCTTGGGTGATGTACTCGTTGAATTTCTTAAGCTCTAGCATTGTGACTAGAACGTCCTTCACATCATCTCTTAAACCCTATCTAAACGTGCTTGTGAAATAATCCTCAATCCAAGTGAGATCACATATCAATTGCATACTTTTTGATGCATAGGTAGAGGCAAAGCGATTACCTTGAAGTAGCTTTAGGAGTTCTATTTTTGTCACTTGAATTGTGCCTGCATCTCTCAATGTGCTGGTGAGCTCTCAAAGAAACCCCTCATAGTCACCAAGTACTACCATGTCCTTGTCCAAGAATAGGGAGAACCATGATAGCGCTAGAGCATAGAGTAGGCTTCCAATAAAACTCACTCATTCAGTGACAAGATCGTCATCATCTTCAAATTTGCTCATTCATTATCCACCTCTACAAGATTTTCCTTGCCTTCCTTTTAATTGTATGATTGATGTGTTGAAACATTCCCCCTCCATTGGTAGTGCATACTTTAAATTCTTGATTTTCTTGGTGCACTCAAGTCAAGTATGTCTTCAAACATATTTTCTTGTCCTCTTTCTACCTCCAATATGACCTCAAGTTGCAATAAGACTTTCAAATTGTAGAATGACTTTAGCTTTCTAGAAAACACATCTAGAGATACCTCTAGTTTCTTTATGGTTGTTTGATAGCACGTGTACCTTTTGTATTCCAAAGAGTATCGGACTAACTTACATCGTTTTTCCCTAGAATCAAGCTTTCCTCTTCGCTCTATAGAGATACAAATACACATTTATATAGGCATACAAATATGTATACAAAATAAATACACATGCATGCTCACATAAGTAATTCAATTGTAGAATTTTCATTCTGTAAAATCGATATCTCTATAGGTCACGTGATGATGGAAGCATTCAAATATATATGACTTTTTTCAAGAATAACTATTCGTATTTGTTTTTCCTATATTCATTATAGTTTCTAAACACAATTTTTTTTCGCAGGAAGTGTGGTCTATGCCAAATCTCTCCAATATGTATGAGTTAATTGAAAGTACAAGTCAAGGCAAACTTAGTACCCATTGGACCCCTTGTATCCCACAAAGTAGGGACTAGATGCCTGACGTAAGTGGTATTACATAGCCCAAAGGCCCACTAGGGAATAACTTGAGAAGAGAAGGTCTTAAAGCCAAATGAGAGGACTTGATACATTTAGGAATGTTAGAAGGTCTGAATCGATGCTATATACATCCAAAAGTGAGATTCCACTCGGAACGTAAAAAGGCTGAAGTCCATGAACAACATGCTCGAAGGAATCTTAATAGGCCAACACACGACAGAGCATCCCGACTCCGGAGGACTGGGCTAGTTTCCAACTAAGAATCCTCCTTGTTTAGTCTAATACATAAAGATATGCTGGAATACATTAAAGATAAATACACATTAATAAATATAGTTTACTTATGTATATATGTGTATGGACATATCTTTGTGTTTATGCATATATGTATCTATCCCGACACACACGAACAAACGCGCACGCACACACACGTAGGTAACTATGCACGTATTTATCCTTGTGGGAGAGACAGAGAGAATGTGTATAATGAGTCGGAGTTTCCATCTCGTTTTTGGTAGGAAAAATAGATCTTTTCTTTAGATCACGACTTTCCTTCCCCAAACTCTCCTAGAAGTTCAATATAAATAAGCAATGATGTTGGCTTCAAGGTCTGAATTCCCTTCAGAGTTGAAGTTCTTGTAACATTAATGCATGTATTCTAGATTTTAATTTGATACTGAATCGGATTTAGAAAACTTTAACGAGGTTTTCTGCTCTGAAGCACCGAAAAGAATCTAAATTGCTATTTAAAATAGACCATAGAGATGTGTCCAACAGTGTGTCTGTATGTATATGTATATGCGTGTGTGTGTGTGCGCGCGCGTGCAATGTAAAGATATAAAATAGAATGAGCCAAATTTAAAACATTACACTTCTTCTTTCACATCGTTAGTACAAAATATGTGAAATTCAATTAAAATTTTTGCAGACATAGTGTCAATTCTGTTATTCGTAACCAACTATTATTTTGAAGCTACCATTGTGGGTTGAGTTCGATTTGCACGTATTCATAGTATTAGGGACCATAATTTTTCACAACAAGCTGTATGTCTTAAAAGTATATGGATCGTAATTCCAAATTGACTTAGACAGTTCATGGATATTTCAGGAGAGTGAGGTCAATCTTCTCTTGAAAGATTAATATGCGCATCCAAAAGACAGCTTTTCTAGAAGGAATATGCTTTTCCTGTCATTAGTGCCCATATATAAGCCTGACTTGAAATATATGAGAAAAATGAAAACCACTCACATTCAGCAAAAGGCAACAGACAAAAAGGAGAGTCATACTTTTCTTTATAACGGCTTTTGGAAAGCGTAATTGAAACGTCCTTCCACAAGTAGACACGAATTTCCTCTGCATAAGTCGCTCACTTTGCTTGGTCGACCTCAATTCACGTTTGGGATGGAAGAATCATGCGTAGAGGAATATCCTTTATGTCGTCTTGCTTTATAATGTACGTATTTAGAATCACATATTATGAGCATAGACAGATCATGTGTAAAACAATGTCTTTGTATGCTACAGCTGCACTTGAATAAGACAATGGCTCTGTATGTTAAAGCACTTGATACAGTAATGTTGGAAATTTATGCAACTAATGCACGTATATATAAAAGAAAAATGGATTTCTGTCGTTCTTCCTTGCTAAGATTTGGTCTTGACTTCTTTGTAATACTAGCATAGAGGTAGAAATTCTGATGTTTTCTTAATTCAGGCATGTATATAGGACTACATATCTATGTGAACGGTCTATGTCAAGAAATTCCTGAGTTGTTACTCATCTGACTGGACATTAGGCAATAAAAATGTTCTGTGATGGTGTTAGAACAATGAACCACAAACTATTTGAATGTTTCGACATCCAGAAAATGTAGTCAAGGAATATAGTATGTCAATCACATAGGCTCTCTTTTAAAACAGAGTATATTTGTAGTACTAGTAAACAAAAAGGTTGCGACCATCCTAATCGACTCATGTGATCGTGATGTGGATAGATAAACACCTACGTGGGGTATCCAGTGTATCTCTACCTTCTTCTTTGTACTCTTATGAAATACTTGATTTCATGGATTCCTCTACCTTTAGTTAGTATTTAGACTTCATTTCACTATCTTAATGGGGGTTAGAATAGTGATGGGGAACCATTTTCTGTTCAAAGAAGTGATTGGGTTAGTTTTCTACGATAGTGTACAAGTGCACATTGCGTCAACAGAGCAAAGAGATACTGTGAGCGGATCAAAGAATAAAACGGTTCAATCCGCTCTTTAAATTGGTTGATGATGGATACCTTCAAACAGTCCAACAAAGAAATTTCTCCAAAGGATTTGTGTCTCGACCTGGATAAAATTCAGCCAATTCGCTCATTCTTTGGTATCTTTGGGTGCTTGAGCAGTTTTCTCAGTGAGTGTGAATCGTCTTTGCAAACTGATTCTGTAGAAATTTTGTAAAACTTCTGGAGTAGTCCATCAGAATTCTATAAGTTTTATATATTATACGTAAATACGTTGCTATACATGACTGGACATGGAAAAGATTCATATGGTGAATTAAAATATTTTCGAATCCCTACCATTATGTTTTCTTGAATCCTGAGCATATCCACTTTAGAGTCCATCATCATCATAGGGCGAATTTTATCCATTCACATCTTTTTACATTCTGTAGAGGTATGTCTATTCAAATTGGAAAGATAATATCTCTGAATCGAAAATTATGATCAAGAGAAATGGGTAATATGATCTTCTAGGAATAAAGATTGATGTAGGAGTCTTCATTTTATGGAAATAATTATTTACAGTCAAAATTTCATGTCAACCACTTAAAAGATTTTCCATCCGTCACTAGTTGTAGGCTCAAGATGCAGACGGTAGAGAAGGGAGCTTCATATTTGCGTCCAATTATGTTCTAATAATAATTGCAGATTACGACTAATAATCATGTACAAACGTGATTGTAATTGAAAATTGAAGACTCATACTCTTTGAAATTCACCTCAATATCTTGAAAGCGCGTACGTTAGATGATGTTGTTGTTATTAAGATCATAGGGTAAAATATCATGCATGATTCCTTGGTAGATTTGAAGATTCATAATTGGACATATGAGTTGAGCAATTCGTTTTCGTATAAATGCTACGCATTCTTCAATATAGAATGCTTGTACTATAATCTACATGTTGCAACATCATATGCACTTATTTTAAATAAACTTATTGGATATCCGATTGCGTCTTCAGATTTCTACAAATAAATGTAGGGATCTGGTTTATACAATTAGAGAGAGCAAGCTGCATAGGACTACGGACGACACGGAGATGGAAACACGGGTAGCAAGACGACTTTGACGACAGCCAGCTAGGCAGCCTGGTTTCCACCTTTGCGGCACTTGAAAGGGAATCAGTTTTCTTGATTTGAGGTTTGCGTTTCAAGTTAATGTGCTGAAGGTATAAGCCTAACGTATAATCAAGTAGAAGTGACTTCAAGTGTTGAAAACCTCAAGTATGAACAATCTCAAGAATAAATTGTGAGCAACCTCAAGTATAAAAAAATATAGGATAAACGATCTTAAGACCTGATTAGTGGATCAATTGTCTTTTTCTTGAAGACTCCGAAAGGCCTCTCAAAATTATTGTTTAAAGTGTCTTTTTTGAGACTTGTTTGAGACATTTAAGTTTTTCTCTCATCAATTTGTTTTGTCCTCCTCTTTTTGTTGCCCTACTTCTTCTTCTGCTTCTCTTGTGTTCTTTCTTTCACTTTCAGCTCCTCTAGATTTTGGTTTTTCTTTGGATTGGTCACTCAAGCTTTAGCCACTCTTTTCCATGCTTTTATTAGGCCCATTTTCTTTATCTTCTTCTTCATGGAATCCTCTTTTGCTCTTAAATTTCTTTTAGGTCTCTGCCCTCCCCACTTAGTAGTTTTTTGTGTTCCCTTTGGTGTGTTCAATGTTCTGTGTCTTCTTTTTTGGTGTTTTAGTTCCTTCTTAGCTTCAAGGTTCTTGAGAGCTTTTTTTTTGCTTGTCGATTTTCTTGGTTGAGTGCCGTCTATGGCTCCACATGGTTGGAAAGATGCTCAGTGTTTGTAACGTGGTCTGTGTAGCTCCTTTATGTGTTTTGAGGGATTCTCTTCCTCCTTTTGGGGTCCAACCCTCATTGGTTTCACTCCTAAAAGCTGAGTTTGATAAAGTTCAAGCAGCGCTTAAATGAACGTGCCTAAATGGTGAGTTATGCACACTAGGCCCCCGACTGAATGATTTGAAGATGAATTTAAGATGATTGGTTCCATAGAGGGATAGTTACACAAATGATAGTTCATTTTGTGAGCCATATCTTCTTGGTCTTTGAGAGTGATGAAATGACATTCCATGCTCTTAGTACTAGTAATTGGCAAATTCAGAGAACCACAATCTCTCAATTCAAGTGCTTCTAAGAGTTCATCCCAAATAAAACCAAATCTTATAAACTTCCTCTTTAGGTTGAACTTCCAAACCTTCCCTATTATGTGTATAATTTCATAGACATTTTTTTCGTTGTTGGGAAGCCTTAGGGACTAAATATCATGCTAGGGGTCCCATCTAGGAGGGTGTTGTTCACTCTTTTAATGTGCACATGCACCCTCATGTTTCTATGGAAGAAGATCTCAATGCCAAGCTCCAATCCATTATGAATATTAACATTGGGGATGGAATAGTTATAGAACAAGAAATTGTGTACAAGTACTTTCCAAACACCTATTTCCACAATAGAGTTCAATACCATAGAATACTATATTTTGGGAAAAATGCAACGTTCCTCCTTCCCAAAAGATGGTTCACTATGAGCTACGAAAAAATTGTAGTTTAAAGTGATGTTTGTGGTCCTATGCAAACACATAATTTTGGGAAGTACCTTTACTTTGTTACTTTTATTGAGGAATTTTCCACAAATGCATCGATAAATCCATTGAAATAAGTGTTTATGTGATTCAAAGATTTTTTGGTTCTAGGTCAAAATCTATCAGCATGTAAAATAAGCACCCTCCATTTTGATTGGGGGATGGGGGTATATGTCTTCTTATTTCAATGCATTTCTCCCTGAGCATGGGATAAAACATCAATGTAGAGTGCTATATAGACCTGAATAAAATGGAGTGGTTGAAAGGAAGAAGAGGTCACTCATGGAGATGGTGAGGTGTATGGTCAAGAGTTAGGCTTTACCACATAATTTCTAGCTTGAGGCTGTTATGTGTGCAACATATGTACTTAATAGGTGTCCCACTAAAGTATATCAGACCATACGAGGCTTGGCATGGTTGCAAACTATGCATTGCTCATATGCTTTGCATGGTTGTAAGCCATGTATTTAGAAATGAAATTTTAATGTCAAACTAATGTACACTATGACTAGGCTAGTTGCTATGACACTCGTGTGTCCACCAAGGTTTTTGTTTCAGGCTTGGTAGCTCATGCATATCTTGGTTGGGTAAGATGTTTCCTACTGTGGCCACTTCTAGTTGTGAGGATAAGTATAGGTTATCTTTAACAATGATTGTTTAGTGTGTGTGGCTCAGATGCCTTACGATTAATTCGGGTGTTAGTTAGTCTTCTATCGCTACTACCTTCATTGACAATTAGAGCACACTTGTAGTTGCAAGCAACCCTCTCATCCCTGCTCCCACTAAGAACATTGAGGTGCAGTATCATTATGTCAGGGAGAGGTTCTCTGTTGAAAAAATCAATTTGGTATATGTACCCACATAGGAGAATGTTGTAGGCCTTTTGACAAAGGCTTTGTGTACAGAGAAGTTTGAAGCTTTTGGTAAAGCTTTAGGCTTACTTCCTTTTGTGGACTACTTCAACATAGCATGGCAATTCCTTACTCATGAGTGCCATCTCCTTGTTCATGGCATCACTCCCAGGGGACTTTGTTGATATATTTTGGTAGTGATGTGTGTGAACAGACTACGACTACAACCGAACTTTTTTCCCTCTTTAGGAGGTTTTCTCTCCCGGTTGGTATATATGATGATAACCCTAATGGTTTACTTATCTTTGCACATTCTCTTGAGAATGCATTGACCATTGTGTGTTGTGTTTCAAGCTTCTTCTTCTTCCCTATGTTGTTCATGTGCTTTTGTAGACCTCAAACTCCTATATATATATATATATATATATATATATATATATATATATATATATATATATATATATATATATATATATATATATATATATATATATATATATATATATATATATATATGGAGAGAGAGAGAGAGAGAACTTAAAAGTATATACTATAGTTTTGGGGGATGATGATGGAGGGAAGGGTAGCGAAGTGGTGGGGGTAGGGGAGCTAATGGGAGAAAGGTGTCACTATTGGAGGGGGGGTAGCTATCCATATCACAAGATAACTATCATAGTTGCCAATAGAGAGAGAGGCACAACAGATCACGTAGCAAGAGCTAGAGGTCTGATGAAGAGGAGCCCAGCAAGAACACACACACATAGACACACACACTTACACACACACACACACACATAGACACACACACTTACACACACACACACATCCACACACATTTACACACACACATACACATGCATACAAACACATCTACATAGATACATACACATACACACATACACACACATACATGCATATGCATACATAATGCACATGCATATGCATACATAATGCACAGGCATATGCATACACACATGCTTACATGCATACACACACATACACACGCATACACACATACACATACACACATACACACATACACACATAGACACACAATTACACATACACACACATACACACACATATATGTGTACACACACACACATAGAGAGACATACAAACACATACACATACATGCATACATATGCATACATAATGCATATACGTACTTACATGCATACATGCACACATATGCATACATAATGCACATGCATATGCATAGATGCATGCATACACATACACACACATAGACACGTACACACACATAGAAACATACACACACATAGACACATACACCCACATATGCATACATATGCATACATAATGCATACACATACACACACATAGATACATACATACACATAGACACATACACAAACATATACACACAGATTTACACACACATACACATGCATACACACACACATAGACACACACAAACACATACACATACACACACACACATACACACATACACACACACATACACACATACACACATACACACATAATGCATATGCATATGGATACATACATAATTACATGCATACACACACATACACACACATACAAACATATGTATACACACATACACATGTAGAGAGACATACACACACATACACACACACATACACACACATGCATACATATGCATAGATTATGCATATGCATATGCATACATACATGCTTACATGCATACACACACATACACACAGATACATATACAGACATAGACACACACACACACACACGTGGAGAGAGACATACACACACATACACACGCACGTAAAGAGACATACACACACATACACATACATGCATACATATGCATACATAATGCATATGCATATGCATACATACATCCTTACATGCATACATAGACATACACACATATACACACACTCTTGGTGTAATTCACAAGCCTACACATTTGGATTAAAGATCATACACATATGGAGAAGCATAGGAACCAATGCTTGAAGATAATTACTCATTTACTCTTTGTAAAAGTCATATTTGACTTGGAATCTTTGTAACTACCTACCCAAGGGAGTCCTGGATTTTGTTTGTTTTAAAGCATCAATCAATTAAGAGAATATCTCTTAGGATGTAGGAGCATAATTATAGAGAGCCAAAGTTTGAATTTAAATTCAAATTTTGAACTCTACTCCTTGTTCATTTCTAAGTTCTCTATCATAGTGTCTGAAAGTCTGTCAACTTGTGGAGGTCATATCTTGCTTATCTCTCTACCAAATTCAAACATATATAGCTTATTAGAACCAGCTCAAAGTGCTTTACATGCTATCAAAAGTTGAAGGATTTCTATTCAGCCATTGCAGAGAAAAGCTCGTCGAGGTTATCACTGGTCAAAGTCTGCAATAATCCTAAAATATCGAGGGTAAAGGTTTACTTGCTAAATTGATTTCTCTGAGCATAGTTAATATTTTTAAGAGATTCCACTTGGAATAGTTAGCTTGTTAAGCTAATTTGATACCCTAAAAGGAATTTTTCCAATTTCTACTATGCTGGTCATATTGAGCAAAAGATACAGCAGGTGTCTAGTAAAACATAGAAGGTTTTCTTGAAGACTTGAAGTTCAAAGTTGTCTGTTTTGATTCTATCTTTTCATATATCATTTCCAAAGTACATAGGCCATTTTATGGTGTCATTGGAAAGCTAAAAGGATCCACTTATCAACTCTGAAGCATCAAAGGGCCAGTACAAAGCAGGATTTGACAGTACCTACTCATTCTCTTGGAGTGTCCATCCATCATTCCCAATAATGGTATCAGAGCAAAGTCAAGGTAAAATGGGAGATGGTTTTCCTTCATTTATTGATAAATTGGACAGGAACAACTTTCAGTCATGGTCTCTAAGGATGAAGACATATCTACAAGGAAGGAGTCTTTATGGATACATCTCAAGAGATGAGGAATTGCCCTCATTCAAAACCAGAGGACTACCAACAAAGGAAGAACATGAAAAGCTCAACACATGGTGTGCCAAGGATGCATTAGCAAGGTCTTAGTTACTCAACTCCATCTCTGATTTTCTTTTGCCATATATTAGAAACTGTAAGACATCCCAAGAGACTTGGGAAACCTTGTCATCCTATTTTTCTTCCAACACAAGGGCCAGAAAAAATCAATTGTGGATTGAATTCACCACACTAAGGAAGCAACCTAAGCAGGCTATTTCAGAGTTTATGGCCAAGATTAAAGATGTAGCATATCAGTTAGCAAGCATAGGATAAGAGATTGAAGAAGAGCAAATAGTAAGGCAAGTGATCAATGGGATCAAAGCTGGTGACAAATGGGAAAGCGTCACCACTGCCATGGACCTATACATGGACATGAAAATTCCAGATCTTACAACTCTCATGAAGCAATTGTTCAGTCATGAAGCCAAGCTCAACAAGAATGGAGATTCATCCAAAGGTAATAGCTCTTCTGCCGTATACACTAATAAAAGTAAGTCTAAAGATAAAGGGAAGAACAAAAAGATAGAAGATGAAGGCACTACCTCCCAAGCCAACTATGCACGGAGAGGTAGATCATCAAGAGGAAGGGGCAGAGGAGGTAAGCAAGGTAGGGGGAGATCCTATAACACCTCACCATGCAACATTTGTGGTTTATCAAATCATACTACAGATGAGTGTTTCAGGAACTACAAGAATCAGAGAGGAAGAGGATATCAAAGAGGTACAGTCAAGAGGCAGATTCAACCATCATCAAGGGTACAACAATAACTACAACAACAACTACAACAACAACTACAATGGCAACTACCAAGGAGGATTCAAATCCAGAAAGGATTGCAACAACTATATAGAAGAGCAAGATGATTCTCTTTTGAGTATGAATATGACTTCAAAACCAGGTACAAATGATGACCATGTCTTCTACATTGACTCAGGATGCTTAAATCATGTGGCTAGCAATTTAGCTTTACTCTCTAACCTTGAAGAACCAAAAGGTAAGCAGCAACTACAAATAGGTGATGACACCAAGCACTCAGTAGTTAAAGTTGGAAATGTTAAGACTTGTGATGGAAATCAAAACTTGATGAGTAGGGTACTATATGTACCAACCATTACAAAAAACTTGATGAGTGTTGGACAGATTGTGGAAAAAGGTTAGCAGGTGAGATTCAATCAATTTGGAGCATGTCGAAGATCCAAGGCATGGGTTCAAGAGAATAGGTAAAGGAGAAAAATCAAGCAGACTTTTTACATTTGAGCTAGAAGATACAAAGAATATTGCACTATACAATTATAAAGATCAAACACTTTCCGAGCTTGAGATTTGGCATAAAAGATTAGGGCATGTAGGAGAAAGAACCTTGAAGCAAATATGCAGGGATCAATGTGTGCTTGGGATACCTAATGTATCCAAGCAACACATGATTTATAAATGTGGTGCTTGTCAGTTTGGGAAGTCTCACAGGTTACCCTTCTCAAGGAAAGGCTACATGCATGAGGACTACCTAGAGCTTGTCCATAGAGATGTATGGGGACCAAGCAAAGACCCCTAAATCTCAGGATCAAGGTACTATGTATTTTTTATTGATGATTATAGCAGGTGGACTGTATTGTACTTTATGAAGCACAAAGATGAAGTGTTCAACTGTTTTAAAAAGTATCTTGCACTTGTTAAGAATCAGACAGGGAAGAATATAAAGAAGCTAAGGTCAGATGGAGGAGGTGAGTACTTCTCCAATGAGTTTGAAGCATTCTTGCAGGATAGAGGAATCAAGAGAGAAATCACCACAAGGTAGACTCTTGAACAGAATGGGGTGGCTGAGAGAAGAAATAGGTTGATTGTTGAAACAGCTAGGTCAATGTTAAATGAAAAGAAATTACCTAACTATCTATGGGTAGAAAGTGTATCTACTGCCACTTACCTCATAAACAGGTTACCGTCTAAGTCCCTTGATGTGATGACTCCTTATGAAGCATGGCATGAGAAGAGATCCTCACTTGATCATTGCAGGATATTTGGATGTGTAGCATATGTACACATTCCTTCTCAGATAAGAGGTAAGCTAGACCCTAAGGCTAAGAAGTGTATCTTTATTGGATATGATCTAAATCGGAAGGGTAACAGGTTTTACAACCCTTCAAATAAGGGATGCATGGTTAGTAGAGATGTTGTCTTTGATGAAAATGATTCTTGGTATGAGAATGAATGCAGGAAGTTTAAACTACCCTATGACTTGGAGGAGGAGTTTCCAAGTCTTGCCAAGGAGCAACCTACTCAGAATGAAGACACCAATTCAGATGATGAAGACATTATCAATCTTGAAGAGTTCAAGGCATGGAAGTCCAAAGGCAAACTCAAGATGAAGAAACTTGAAGACATACCTGAATCTTCAAATCAACCAATCAGAAGATCACAAAGTGAGAGCAAAAAACCTATCAGATATGGGTATGATACCTCTCTTGTTACCAAACATTCTATTTATCTTGCCAAAGACTTGTCAATTGAAGAACCAGGATCATATGAAGAAGCCATGACCAAGACAGAATGGAAAGAAGCTATGGATGAGGAGATTGAAGCACTCAAAGAAAGTGACACATGGGAACTAGTACCAAAGAAAGAGGCTATGAAGGTAATTGGATCCAGATGGATCTATAAAATCAAAAGAAATTCTGATGGGTCAATTAGCAGGTACAAAGCGAGATTGGTGGCCAAGGGTTTTGCACAAACCCAAGGCATTGACTATGAAGAAACATTCTCACCTCTGGCCAAGATGCCAACCATCAGGGTGTTGGTGAGTGTGGCTACATCTAAGAATTGGAACATGTATCAATTGGATGTACAAAATGCTTCCTTGAATGGATGGATTTCAGAGGAGGTATATATATCACAACCTCCTGGCTATGAGGATCCTAATAAGATAACACATGTATGCAAATTAAGAAAGGATCTTTATGGATTGAAGCAGTTACCTAGGGCATGGAATCACAGGTTGACCACATACCTTCAAGACCAAGGTTTTGTCATGAGCAAGGCACATACTTCTCTATTCATTAAGAGAATTAATTCAGAGCTAATATACCTATGTGTTTATGTTGATGATATCATACTTACAAGTAATGATGTCAATGGAATCAGACAAATCAAGAACCAGATGATGAAGGAGATGGAAACGAAAACTGAATGTATTAGCATAAACGTGCTATGCATTTACCATTTATGTTTACCGTTGTAGTAAACTAAGCATTAAAGTACTTTCTTGGACTTGAGTTAGTCTATACTAACTCTAGGATCGATATTACTAAGAAAAAGTACATACAAGATATGTTGAAGAAGTTTCACTTGCAGGATGCCAAAGTTGCAAGTACTCCAATGGAGGTAAACCTAAAACTAACTACACATGAAGGTGATGAACTTGATGATATTACAGGTTACCAAAGCATAGTTGATAGCTTGAATTATGCTACCTTAACAAGGATAGACATTGCTTATGGAGTTAGTGTGCTAAGTCAGTTTATGCACAAGCCTAGGGCACCTCACATGGAGGCTACCAAAAGGATCTTGAAGTATCTCAAGGGTACTCAACATCATGGTTTGTATCTCCCTTACACTTCAGACTTGGACATTAAGATCTATTCAGATGCAGATTGGTCAGGATGCAAGGATGATAGGAGGAGCACTTTTGGATACATTTCATTTGCAGATGATAAACCAATATCATGGTCTTCAAGGAAGCAACCTACTGTTGCTTTATCTTCTATAGAGCACATTATAGAGGATTAGTAAATGCCACTCAAGACGCCATATGGATCAAGTTATTGTATACAGAATTGGGTTTGTATACTACCTCACCATTGATCTTTGGAGATAATACAAGCTCACCTCACCTTGCAGCTAATCCTATTTATCATGCCAGGACCAAGCATATAGAGGTCCATTACCATTATGTGAGAGAGAAGTTATTAAGCAAGGACATTAAACTAACATATGCATCAACCAACATGCAGTGTGCAGATTTGTTAACCAAAGCATTGGATGGAACCAAACTTTGCAGGTTCAAATCAATGATTGGATTGCACGATATACATGAAGACTGAAGATGAAGACTAAAAAAAAATTTTGGCTTGAGGGGGAGTTGTTGGTGTAATTCACAAGCCTACACATTTGGTTTAAAGATAATACACATATGGAGAAGCATAGGAACCAATGCTTGAAGATAATTACTCATTTACTCTTTGTAAAAGTCATATTTGACTTGGAATCTTTGTAACTACCTACCCAAGGGAGTCGTGGATTTCATTAGTTGTAAA
Source organism: Ceratopteris richardii (assembly GCA_020310875.1). Classification (NCBI taxonomy): domain Eukaryota; kingdom Viridiplantae; phylum Streptophyta; class Polypodiopsida; order Polypodiales; family Pteridaceae; genus Ceratopteris; species Ceratopteris richardii. The sequence goes on from CM035419.1 coordinate 140,017,045, forward strand.
GCATCAATCAATTAAGAGAATATCTCCTAGGATGTAGGAGCATGATTATAGAGAGCCAAAGTCTGAATTTAAATTCAAATTTTGAACTCTACTCCTAAAAAAGATCAACTAAAAAAGTCACGGTTCGTAGGCTCATCATTCCGAGCTTTCATTGTAATTTTTGAGTGTGTGTGAGTTCTATACTCTAGCCCACACCTATCTACACCATTAGGCAATGATCTTCATTCCTATGGCATTGTACAACAATGTACATTAATACATATATCTACATTGTTCATTTCTGAGTTCTCTGTCATAGTGTTTGAATGTCTATCAACTTGTGGAGGTCATATCTCGCTCATCTCTCCAAAGTTCAAAGATCTATAGCTTGTCGGAACCAGCTCAAAGTGCTTTACATGCTAACAAAATTTGAAGGATTTTTATTTAGCCATTTCAGATAAAAGTTCATCGAGGTGATCACTGGTCAAAATCTACAACAGTCCTAAAATATCGGGGGTAAAGGTTTACTTGGTAAATTGATTTCTCTGAGCATAAATAATCTTTCTAAGAGATTCCACTTGGAATAGTTAGCATGCTAAGCTAATTAGATACCCCTAAAAGGAATTTTTCCAATTCCTACTATGCTAGTCATATTGAACAAAAGATACAGCAGGTGTCTAGTAAGAAATAGAAGGTTTTCTTGAAGACTTGAAGTTCAAAGTTTTCTGTTTTGATTCTATCTTTTCATATATCATTTCCAAAGTACATAGGCCATTTTATGGTGTCATTGAAAAGCTAAAAGGGTCCATTTATCAACTCCGAAGCATCAAAGGGCTGGTACAAAGCAAGATTTGACAGTACATACTCACTATCTTGGAGTGTCCATCCATCATTCCCAACACACACACACACACATATGCATACATACATACTTACATGCATACACAGATGTACAAACATATACACACACACATGCATACATATGCATACATAATGCACATGCATATGCATAGATATATTCTTACATGCATACACATACACACATAGACACATACACACACATAGATACATACAAACACATGGACACATACACACACAGATTTACACACACACATAGACACACACACACACATACACAGACACACTTACACATGCATACACACAGACATACACACATAGAGACACACACACTTACACACATAGACACACACTCATACACACATACACACCTACAAACTTACACACACAGAGATACACACACACATATATAAACAAACACATACACACATAGACACATACAAACTTACACACACATACACACATCCAGACACATTTACACACACACATACACATGCATATAGACATATATATATACAAACACACACATATATACTCACATAGACACACACATATGCACATAGACACATACACACTTACAGAGACACATACACACATCCATACACATTTACACTTATACATACAAATGCATAGACACATATATACAAAAACACACGTATATACACACAAACACACACAGACACACACACACACATACACACACATGATCACATACACACATATATATGCATAGACATACACATAGAGGCATGCACACATATATATGCATACACACACATAGAGACACATACACACACACATACACATGCATGCATACATATGCATATGCATACATACATACTTACATGCATACACACACATACACACACATGCATACATTTGCATACATAATGCACATGCATATGCATACATACATGTTTACATGCATACACACACTCACATATACACCTACATACACATATACACACAAACACATGTACACATATATATATTGATTTCTAACCCATTTTGTTTTATATGTTAGGTATTATGGATCCTAGTAGAGAGAGAAAGGCAAAATTCACTCTCATAAAAAGGCTTATGAGAGCAAGAGTTCCGTCTGATACTCTAGGGATCACCATGCATGAGTACTCAGAGATGCCTGATGATGAGCTGGATTATATGATCCAGATGCTTACCCAGCGATCAAAGGAGGGATCTTCTACGGCTCCACATGCAGGAAGACAACTATCTGCTCATAAGTATGTTTTTTTTCATAAACTTTTTTAATGATATTATAACACATATTTTTATCTATCTATTTTCAAGACACCTATACCACCTCTAGATCATGATAGTAGAGGAGAGTTGCCTATGAGGACATGCATAGGCACCTTAGGGCTAGAGTGCGAAATAGAGCCAGATGGGAACATTGTGTACATAGGGAATGGATTGGAGTTCAAGAGAAGAATGCGGGCATTGTGTGACTCTTACCTATGCCTTGTCCACTTACAGTGGAAGTAAGTATAAATTTTACATATAGATTGAAATAAATATCTTATGTTTTATTTACATGATTTTTTTTATTGTTCTAGTGAGCATGATGACAGGGATAAAAAATATGTACTTAGTTCACTTGAGACAGAGTTTGGGACACGATGGTCGCATAAGTGGTGTCTAAAAGAGATGTGGACACTTATGGCTCATCGTCGCGATAATGCACGGTATGCATTGTAGTCTACAAAGATCAACGGATGTTTCTTACACAAAGAAGGTATATAAAGGACATGCTTGCAAAATTCAAAATGCAAGAAGCTAAACTTTTAGGTACTCCCATGGAGTTCAACCAAAAATTAAGTGCTCATGAAGGAGAAGTTATAGAATACATCACAAGCTATCAAAGCCTAGTTGGGAGTTAAAACTATGCTACCCTAACTAGGGTTGATATTTGCTATGGGCTAAGTCTGCTTAGTCAACTCTGGCACATTGCTAGGAAATCTCACATGGATGCAGCAAAGAGGATATTGAAGTACTTGAAAGGAACAATTAATGAAGGTTTTTATTACCCCTACACATCTGATTTGAATGTCAAGCTATTCACTAATGTAGATTGGGCAGGTTCCAAAGATGATAGAAGAAGCACATCAGGATATCTATCATTTGCAAGTACAAAGCTCATATCTTGGTCTTGAAAGAAGCAATCTATAGTTGCTCTCCCATCAAATGAAGTTGAATATAGATGTTTAGAAAATGCAACACAAGAAGCTATGTGGATAAAGACCCCATACACAGATTTATGGCTGGTTTTTGGCACTCCATACAGATTTGGTAATAATAAGAGCTCACTTCATTAGTTGCTAATCCTATCTTTCATGCGAGGAATAAACATATAGAAGTCCATTATCATTTTTTTAGGGAAAAGATTATGAGTAAGTAGATATAACTCTCCTATGTATCTACTCACATCCAATGGGCAAATATGATGACCAAATCATTCGATGGAAGAAAATTAAATAGGTTTAAATCCGTGATTGGATTATAGGAGATACCAATAGATTAAAGACTCAAGCATCTTACGCTTGAGGCGGAGTTGTTGGTACATTTCGCAAACCTAAGTGCTTGATTAAATGGATAGGACTTCTCATATCCACATTGGACTCACTAAAGACTAACATATGAACATCTCTTCTAAAAGTCATGAGTTTTATCTCATTGGATAAAAGCAAATGGAAAATACCTGAAGGAATCTTGTGATGTTGGGAGCCAAGAAAAATGACTAATTGGTAGGTCAACTCAAATCGATCAATACCTAAAGTGTAGGAACCCTTTTAGGTAGGAAAAATTCAAACTTCAAATTTACGTTATGAGTATAAATAGTAGTGACTTTTAGTCGTGGGATATGACAGAGAAGAGAGAGCCATTGAGCCTCATGGTTGAGCATACACTTAGGTCACTTGTATGAGTACACCCATTACATGTCCTTTGTATCACACATTCATTAGCATATAAATTTTGAGTCATTAGCTCATGATAATCTCTGTCTTATTGTCTCTGCTACTATCTCACAAATTTTAGTGACTTTGCTTAATCGTGTTCTATTTGTATACTTAATCATTTGACTTGTCCTAGCCCGGGATAAGTAGAGTAATTTGTGTAGCTACTACATAGCAGTTTTCAATACTTTTGGGTCACTAGATCTCGAGTTATGATTCATACAAGTGACATGTGTCTTCATACCATCATCCTCCTAAAAGGTTGGGATTACACCCCTTGAATTCTTAAACTCATTCCTTTGTGCATACTAAGTCTAAGTTAGTGAAATAACTTGGAATAGTTAGCCAAGATCTTCAATTAGATGTGTCTAAAAGCTCTTGACTTAACTGTTATCAGAGAGTGAGAAGTGAACATTCTCGTGAGAGGTTCAAGTCCCAAAATAGCAAGTTTTTTAGAGTTCTCTTATGTGCAAGTTATATGTTTTGGCAAAACTATTTGGCAATGATGCTTCAAGGTACATTGTGGGTCTAAACACATATTTGGGAAGTTAAATATATCTACTAAGGTGCCCTAAAGGCATATTGGAAGGTGTAGAGTAGGATTATTGCAACACCAACCCATTTTGGAGTTTATCCAACCATTCTCCTAGAGAGATGAATTTTGTTATGTATCCACACAAAGATTAAGTTGAAAAATGTTTCATAAAGGTGTTGCCTGCAAGAGTGTTTGAATGTTTGAATGTTTTTGGAAATATTTGGGCCTACATCCTTTTGTGTATTGATTATTTTCCACATAGCTTCACCCTTTATATATACAAAAGTTCCAACTCATTCTTCAATGCATCACTCCCAAGGGGGATTTTTATATATATAATATTGGTAGTGATGTGTGTGAAAAGACGTGGGAGAATTTGGGTTCTTTCTTCCATTTCTAGTTAGTTTTTATCTCATCTTGTATAACCCTAATGGATCACTTGTCTTCAGCCATTCATCTCGTGATACATTGTATGTTGTGTCGTTCTCTTATCTTCCTCTTCTTCTTCCTTGTGCTATTTGCATGATTCGGAACTCCTTAGACTCACAGTCCTTTGCCAAAAATGTTTCCCTAAACTAATGATAATATACATCTATGTGTTGGTTGGTAGCATGAAGCATAGGAATGGTAGATTGGTACACACTACTCATGTTGTCACAATATATGGGAAATTAATGAGCCTACAAAGTAGAATCAATCACTTGAGCCACAAAATCTCACATGTTATTGTTGTTGATGCCCTTTATTCCAATTCCATTAAGGATAAAGAAACTCTAGGTCTCTTCTTTTCGAATCAAGGTATGATCTTCTTGCCCATCAACACGGCATATGCACTTCTACTCATCCTATCTTCTTTGGAACTAGTCTATCATCATTTCTATATAATTATGTGTGAAAATCATCTTCAAATCAATAATATATACCTTCTAATGTACCTTAGCACTCTCTTTGATACTTGCAAGTGAGGAAGAATCCATGTGTGGAGGAACTGAGAGCGTGCACCAATTTCAAATTCTAAGTTAGGCCCAATGATTTTTGTTGAGTTCAAGGATGCCAAAATTGATATGTAAAAAGCCACATTCTTTAGCACATTACCGCCAACTTCAATAGTCTTCACATTTAGTTACATTTATTTATGAAGTATCCTATAAGTCCAAACATTTTGAATATGTCCAAAATCTATTTCCTTGGCATGATCTAGATCCCATTGTTGTTGTACATAACTTCAATACTTCAACATTAACTTAGTTGTCCAATGCGAGACACACAAGTATATAGATGCATCACCTTCTTTCTGGATGAATAATGAATAACCGAATTCACAATGTTTGTTTCCATTACTGATCAGGAAATCAACCAAACTTTCACTCCATGATCTTGGTGATTGCATGAGGTCATGAAAGGCCTTCATGAATGTGAAAAGGGTTGATTCTCATATAGCGATGGAGAATATGCACTAGAATTTGTAGCAAAAGTGTGCTTAACCCTTCATAGAACATCACATATTGCTACCAAAGTGAGCCAAAAACTCAATTACGTTTTGTTCTTGAAGAATGAACTTCTTTGATTTTCTTTACATCAAGTAGACCCTTTGAGATTTCACGTAATCCTTATATAAATCCAAATGGATTTGGGCAGGTGTGTCAATCTTCCAACAAAAGACAAACTAATTATTGTTTAGATGCATACTCAACTCACTCAAAAATCTTAGAGTATCTACAGAATAGACGTTTGAGATATCTAGACCTATAGAAACAAGATTATGAACTAAAAAAGGATAATACTGCGATGGACGTGATCCTTCAAACATTAGCAACAAGATGAACTAACTTGGTTAGAAAACCAAGCAACATATAATGAGATATAGCTATGAATAGATATCTGCATATGTAGAGCTTAAACTTGCTAGATGGTATCTTAGTAAGGGGCTAGCTTAAAATTGAAGATAAGTACATCAATAAGCTCCCAAGGACTCATGAAAGATTTCTAGTACTAACTTCCAATGATTGTTTGAATAACCATAGATGTAAGGTGCGTATTTTAATTCAAATGAGTGAACCTCCAAAATGAGCCATGACTTTCTCTGCTCAAGGTGGCTAAGTATTTTCAATTAGTTGGACCTTTTCAGAGACTTGGTTGAATAACCAAAAAGGTGAGTCTAATGTGGCACATATTTTGAAATCCCATTCACACACTTCATATTGTCAAAGAACTAGAATTTAGAGATACTCTCTCAAGCTTAAGTGAGCTAGTCTCCATTGATCTCTTCAAACTTAAGGTTGTCCTCGAGCTCCTCCAGTTTGTTTGTATCCATAGACTTTGTCATGATAGCTAGAATTTGCTCCTTGGTGTTGAAGTAGTTGATGTCCAACTCCTTGGTCAATACATCCTCTTTGACAAGGTGATAATCCTCCTTAACCTCCATAACGAGTTCCTTGAATAACTTCTTGAGCCACATAATCTTACATGTAGAAAGGGTTAAGGATGTGTACTCGTCTTCAAAAGATTTTATTGTGACTTTAGGTTTCTTCTTGGACATCCATCACATGACTGTTGAACCTATCATGAAGACATAGCCACATGTACTGCTTCTATCCTCATTTGAACCAATCTAGTCCACATCATTGAATCCCTTGGGTTGCACTCCAACTTCACAAGGGCAGAACAACCCTTGGTTGATTTTGTTTTTAATATATCTAAGCATTCTCTTGACTGCATTCAAATGAAGATCACTTGGTGCATTAAAAATTTGAGATAGCACTCCAACATAAGCCAAGTCACATCTTGTGATTTTTCCAAATTTTAGACAACCAACTATTCTTCTATAAATTTTAATGTTTTCATATATTGTCCTTCACATGCACATAACCTTATATTTGGATCCACCATTTGTATGAGTGGCTCACATCATACGTTTACAACACATCAAGCAAGGACGTCCTAGGTAGCAAATAAAAAAATTATTTGTTACATAGATCACTTCAATTTATAAAAGGTAGTTTCTTAATCCAAGATACAATATCTTGAATTCCCTCCCAATTTTGGCATTGATCAACTTCATACCTGCATCATCATTTATGCTTACTATTATGTCATCTACATATATGCATATGTAGAGAACCAGGTTTTTTTTTTGAGGTATAGAGAAGGTCTCCATCACTTTTTTGATATCCACACCTACATAAATACTCCACAAGACTTTTATTCCAAGAGATGGGGGCTTGCTTGAGACAATACAATTCTCTTTACACACATCATTTGTATTTTTTGGTTTCTCAAATCCATGGCATTGACAGATTTAGACTCTTTCCTACAGATCACAATTAAGAAAACGAATTTAGCCTTCTCTCCTTCGTGATAGATTTAAGAGTTGTGAAGTCCTCTTCCATAGACTCTTGCCACTCGATCATAAATTGAGGGCTCTTGATCCTTGATTACTATAGACATTATTGCATAATAAATAATAATTAAATTACCATACATCAACAACGAGATAGAAAGTTTTACCCTATTTGTCCTCCTTTCTTATCATTTACGTGGAATGTATTCTCTTTGCCTTGGTATTTTGATTTTTGTTCTTCAACATCTTCTATATGATTTCCTTCTTAATCAAGTTATATTAATCTTGGCTTCTATTCATGTTGATTGACTAATTCATGACTTGAATTCATACTTAAGCTTTTTTTAATGCTTGGGCCACTCATTTCCAAGCCCTCTTGAACTCTAGCTATATCTTCTTTCTACATCCTCAATGTTTTCATCCTTATTGGAATCATACCATGCCTTAAGCTCATCACACACTACATATCTGCATACCATTTTGTACATTTTCTATTTGAAAGAGTAAGTAATGAATATTCATCTTTTTGCCCTAGCATCAAGGTTACCTCTCAACTCTTGTGGGACATGTATAGCACACATACAAAAAACAAAATGATTTTTGTAAGGTCAAGTTTCCTTCCAATCCATGCTTCCCCTTGTGCCGTATCATGTACACATGAGGTAGATCACCTATTCATAAAATTTACAGCATCATAGAGAATATCTTCCCAATAGAAAAAATGAGCATTCATTTCATTAAGCATGCTTATTAGAACCTTATAATATGCACGTATGTTTCCTCCTTTCTACCCCATACCATAGGGGAGTGTACCTCCATCTTACCAACTTTGGATTATATGGTCTTCAAAGAAATTTCCAAACAAATTGGATAAATAATCTTCCCTCTATTTAACCTTATGGTTTTCATGCAGCATCATGATTGTTTCTTTTCTTGATCCTTGAGGCTTCTCAACATATCAAGCCCATTTTATTTTTTTGTTATGCAATACAACCAACAAGCCCTTCAATAGTCACTATGAATGTTACAAAATATCTATTATTTGCCAAAGATGGCTCTTTTTTTTGGGTCCTATACGTATGTATGCACAAGGTCTAACCCACCATGTGCTATGTAGCCATTGTTCATTAATAGTTTCCTACTTGTCTTTCCAATTTCGCATGTGTTGACAGTCAAGGTCACACACAAGCAGCGAAGCGCATCAATGAAGTGGACACACTAAAGAAGAAGGAGCATGTAGGGAGCTCCAAGAAGCATATGTCAAATTTTCATAAGAAATCCCTATAGATATAGTGATTTTTATCAATAAGAACCATTGTAAATACCATTTTCTATTTTTAGAACTCCATTTTGTTCAAGCCAAGGAGTCCTCAAGCTTGAGGAGTATTAGAAGTATCATCCTACTAGTTTTCATAATTTTTAGACTTCATTTGAGCCCCCAAACCTTGGATCCTATTTTTTATCTAGGCCGGACACTAGGTCTCGATAGGGCCAAAAGTACTCAAAAAACTATAAAAAGGGCTGGAGAGCTCATTTTTGGGGTTAGCTTGTTGTAGATTTCAGCTTTGTAAGAGAGTTCATTTGTAATTTGAAGTACTTCCATTGTTCCACTCTTTGTTCTTACTTTGTGCGCATGTGTGTATGTGTGTGCATTCTTGTGTGCTTTCAATCACACACTTGTGCACTTCACTTGCTCTTGGTCTTCATATCGGTGCTCAGGTCTCTGTGGATTGACATTTATGAGGTGAAGCTCCTCACGTTGGTACTTGCCATTATGCTAGAGTGGAACCAAATTTGGCGCCATTGCCGGGGAGCGATCTTGGAGGACAAGCGTGTGATGGTAAGACGTAGAGTAGCGATGTTGGAAGGTAAAAAAATCACCATTTTCAGTTCATTTTCTGAGATTTCCTTCTTCTTCTTCATCATCATCATCACTATCATCTCTTTCATCTTCACTTTCTCTGTTTTTTTTGCTTTTTTGCCTATACATTCCCGATTTTTGCCTCTTCTTCTTCATTCTTGGTGTGCAAGGAGTTTAGAGAGTGTTCAGATCTGGAGCATGGAAGAAATACAAAGAATTGCGCAGTCAAAACTTCAAAAAACAGAGTGACAGTATCGCGCAATGACAAGAGCTGCATTTGGTATCGTGAGTGTCGTATCACGACTTTGAAGGGTGGTTTTGCATCTACAGGCTGTGACAAGGAGAACCTAAGTGCAAAAATTTTTGAATTTGGGCTTAAAAATCTCCAAGTATCGTGTCCGGTTGAGTTTTGGTACGTGATACCGAAATTCCCGAGTATCGCGATACTTGTCGAGGTATTGTATCGTGCACGCCCACTTGAGGTATCCCGATACCATTCTGGTATCGTATCGTCAAGTGTCAGGGTCACCCCGGTGGTATCGTATCGTGCACCTTGTGGTATCGTATCGTCGACCGAGCAGTATCGTATGGCGTGTGATAGTGGTATCGTATCGCCACTTGCATAAGCATCATATCGCGTGCAAAGTTGGTATCGTATCGCCAACTCGGTATCGTATCGCCTCCTTTTTTGGTATCGTATCGTGCACACCCACTTGAGGTATCACGATACCATTCTGGTATCGTATCGTCAAGTGCTGATATCGCGATCATGGTGATCCCGTTGGTATCATATCGTTGATCGAGCGGTATTGTATCGTGCCTATTCTAGTATCGTATTGTGCAAAAAAGTGGTATCGTATTGTCTGACCCTTTGGTATCGTATCGTCCATAGAACCAGTATCGTATCGTGAGAGCTCCAATATCGTATCGTGTAAATTTTTGGTATCGTATCGTCCCTTACCCTAGTATCGTATCGTGAGCCATCTGGTATTGTATCGTCCACTAACTTGGTATCGTATCGTCGAGTGTAGAGGTATCATATCGTGTGATTTCTGGTATCGTATTGTGAGGTTGGTATCGTATCATGGACTTGGTGGTATCGTCTAGGGAGTGGTATCGTATCGTCTAAGGTGGTATCTTCCATAGTGGTATCGCGTGGAAAATCTAGTATCATATCGCCTCTCCTGAGGTACTCCAAGAGGGATCCTGTTTCCCTATTTTAACCCCCAGAACCATGAACTGGCATAACTTTCTCATACGAAATCCGTTCGGAGTGATCTTTGGTTTGTTGGAAAGCTCGTAGGGAGTACTATTATTAGATAGGGTTTGAAGTTGACCCTCAGGTTGGACTAGGAAGCAAAGGGTTCCACAAGATTTTGAGCAATTCAAAGGGAAATTTTGTAGTTGTAGACAAGGCTTATGAACCTAAGCTCAAGTTGATACTTAGGAAGAGATAGATAAAGTACCGAATCCCTTGAAACTAAGGTCAACCACACAACCAAGTCAGGAACTCACAAATCAGTGGTTAACACTACGTGCTGAGTGCATAGACAAGTGAGTCACAAATGTCATTTAACTGGGAGAGACTCTTGGCTTTTGAAGACATGCATAGATCCATACCTAGGGAAGGTCTTATGTCTACAGTGGAAGGGTAATATAGGATGTCTCTTCAATATGTAGCCACTAACCTACAAGGAATACCAATCTACCTCGACGGTCTATACAGATCAGTAGCAAGAATGAGAAACACTACTGAATTAGAAATAGTTCCAAGACCAACTGTCAAGTACGAAGATGGAGTCTACATGGACAAGATGGGCCAGATCTATGTAGTAACTGAAAACCCTGATCAGATTAATGAAACGGGAGAGTTAGCTCGAGATCATGCAACTACCTCACAAAACCCATTCGCAACCCAGCAAAGAATAGAAAATGTGATGTTAGGACAAATCAGCCAAGGTGGTATACTGGATAAACCACATGAGCAATTCACCATGCCAAGAATTAACCCTCACAACCACACTAGCCAACAAATGGAAAATATGAATAGACCTACCTTTAGGACAGAACACCCCAAGGTGTTCCCATCATAATTCGATCCCCAAGGTGTTCATTACGATGGCACAAGAGAGCCCTATGACCACATTGCAGAATTCAAGCAGGTGTTGCGAGCGGAGCAAGTGGATGACTTTTTCATGCAATATAAATCCTTTGGGCTAACCCTCACGGGAATAGCCTTAGCTGGGTTTGAATCCTTGGATCCGAATTCCTTTGGCAATATCAGACAATTCTTCCAAGAATTTGTTTGGGAATTGACTAAGCGAGGGATCAAGCACAATTCATCATCCTTACTACATAGTTTCAAACAAGCTCCTAATGAGACAGTAAAAAATGCAGCACGAAGATTTAGTCAATATGTAGACCGATGCCCTGTGAGAGAGAGACCTTCTCAGCAAAAAATGATATCCCTATTTTTAGAAGGTGTAACCAATGGAACATTGAGAATGTTAGTATACATAAACGATTACAGACTTTGAGTGAGTGTCTTCAAGAATGCATAGATTTGGAAGACAACTTAGCTGAGGATCTCAAAATCACACAAGATCCTACCAAAACAGAGGATACAAGGAGCAATGAGACTTCTAGTTTGAGTTACATGGAGGAAGTGGTAGAGTTAGTGGCCAAGAAATTAGGAGTACAAGGACAAAGGAACTACTAGAACTCTTCCTTGAGAGTCCCAATATTAGAAAGTTGCACACTTTGCGGTGGAGATCATCCATCTCATGTCTGCACCAGAGGAGGATTAGGGTTGTCACAACTTTACCCTTACGAGGGACAAACAACTCAAGAGCTTAACATGTACTCTTATAGTGAGCTGAAGTACCCCAACCACAACACTGAAAACTACCCAATGAATAGACAACCACTATCGTTTGTACCACCCCAATGTAGACCGAATGAACATAGAGGATATAGCCAACCTCAACCTATACCAGGACAACAACCACCCCATCCACCAACTCTGACACAAGGGCAGAACATCACAATACAAGTTGTTTGTCTCGAGTGTGGCAAAGAACAACTCTTGAGAGATTGTCCCGGACATCCCTCTAGTGCACCAAAGGTGACACCCGTTAATGTAATAGGCTTAGTAGGGGATTCAAGCTCCAATAGCGATAATGTGGCTCCTATACATGCAGTTACTAGGGCACAAGCCTTACAAAAAGCCAAACCAGCTGAGCAATCAGAGCCAAGTGATTCAGGAGAGCCTAGTAAGAGAAAAACAAGAACATGGAAGGATACTAGAGAGAAAGCCAATCGTAAGTGGACCAAAAAGTTATCTGAACTAGAAGAAAGCCTGAAAGACGCAAAAACAAAAATAGAAGATATTGCCTCTCAAAGCTCGTCGCATGTCAAAACTCCATCCACACCACCTCATCCCCACCCACCAATCACTGTAACTAGACCACCACAACCAGGCTCTATTCTTGTAGATCCAAACCCAGAACACTTGGACATGATGTTCAAGGCCTACCAGGCTCGACTTCAAGAAGGACCAACTCCTGTGAACCTAGACAAGAGTTACCCTAGAGCAGATTTAGAGATTGAACGGACATAAATGTGCATAAAAATGGTGGAACTAGCTCAAGCTATGTTCGAGGCCAATCAATCGTTCAATCAGACAAATGCTATTACACCAGGTTTGCACTTCCAAGGCTTAATAGACAGATTAGAGAAGTTGGTAAATAAACCTCAAGTTTCTTTACCTCCACAAGCTCAACCAATTGTTGAAAGAGAAAGCTCATCACCAAAGAAAGTCTATGTTCCTAACTCCATAGATGAGGGAGAACCTCTTTCAATTCAACAGCACACTCAAAAGTTCTTGCGGGAAATACAAGAAGAAAAATGGGCCAAGGAGAAGGATGTTTCCCCTCCTATTCTTGAAATTGATGACCGTCACGATCAATTCCCACAAGACATTCCATCTATTTATGGAGACCAAGTAGAGCAACAAGAAAAAGAAAGTTCAGGGTTTGAATCCAATTCTTTACAAGAGTTGCCACAATTCACGGGCCCATGGGAATCAAAATCTCTCTAGATTAGAGCTCCGACAATATTGATCAGAAACGAAGACTCGGTGATTCCAAGAAACACTAATGTCATGAAGAACACTAAGGTTCGATGTCATCTCACGGTAAAGGAGCTGCTCAAAGCAAAACCTGAGTTGTGGAATCATGTGAAGGATTAGGTTCCAGAACTTGATTCCAATATGCCAAAAGCAGACTCTAAGTAAAAAGTTCCAGAGATACCTCTAGACAAAATAGGGGACATGAGTGAAGGTGAGGAAGGTAATACTTACCTTCCAATCACCTACCAAGGTTACACAACCAAAGCGATCATAGATTCAGGTGCTGGTGTCGCTATTGCAACCACCCCCTTGTGGAAGCAATGGGGTAAGCCTGCATTAAGGCCAACTAGAATGAAGCTTCAGATGGCTGACGGCCATGTGGAAAGACCTCTAGGATTGCTAGAAGAGATAACTCTAACTACTTGTGGTGTAGAGTTTGAGCACACCTTTGCTATATGTGACTTTGGTAAAACTACTACCTACGAAATGATCCTAGGAAGGCCCTTCCTACGACAACTCCAAGTTGTACAGGATTGGGGAACCAACTCCTTATACTTGAAACGCTTAGGAGTCACGACCAAAGTAAATTTGAAGGATTACACCTTTAGAGATGTACCACCCCTACAGTGGAATTCTATCCACAAGGAGCAAGAAGATTCGATCTCTGTGCATTCTAAAAGTTCAGCTGAGACATCCTGGATGCATGAAGATACTCATTTGTGGATGTGCAAGGTTGCAAAGGAAGAGGAGAAATGCCTAAAAGCGAGAGAAAAAGGAACTTCTCAAGGAGATAGACCAATTAGAGACCCAGCCTATACACCAAAGATCTTTCCGGATGAGGATTTTGAGCCTCATGATTGGGCAGAAATCTTAGCCACCATGGACATTGCAGTTAATGAAGAACGATGGACACCTTATTGTGATGAGGAGGGTTATGATATTTCAGTGTTCATGTGTCAGCCCTTGCTAGAAGAATGTGACCCTAATGACTTCATAGAAAAAGAAGAGAACGATGACGATCTAGAGTCCATTGTGATGGATAGTTGCTTTATTTTAGAGGAGCACTATCTAAAAGACATAGGAGAATTTACCCAAAAGGAAGAAGAATCTCTCACAAGCATTAAAACTGTCAATTCAAAGGATGGAAGTGAAGGAGGTCAAAAGAAAAAGAAAAGGCAAGGAGTGAAACAAGAAGAGAAGGAATCATTGTTCGAAGTACCAGAAAATTTCAAGAAATATGAAGTTGAGGACCGAAAAATTTTGGTACGAATGCCTAAGAGAGAGGCCACACTAGGAGAAGCATATGATAACAAAGAAAAGACCAAAAAAGTCGTAGTCACCATTGAAGAAAACGAAGAGAGATGTACATACATAGGAGATGACCTAAGTAAAGAAGAAGAAGCAGAGTTGGTAGCCGTGTTAAGGGAATATAGGGACGTGTTTGCATGGCACTATAGAGACTTGAAGGGAGTAGATCCGAAGGATTGTTCTCATACGATCCCCATGATAGCAAATGCCAAGCCCACCAAACAGAAGCCCTACACATATAATGATACCTATGCAGCCAAAATAAAAGAAGAAATCGACAGATTGGTTGAAGCTGGATTCATCTATGAAATTGAGCATACTGAATGGGTGTCCCCTATTGTAGTGGTGCCCAAGAAGAATGGAAAGTTATGTGTGTGTATTAACCTTAAAAAAGTTAATGCCTATACGAATGTGAGAAGTCCTTCAATGAGCTGAAGGGACGCTTGTGCACAACACCAATACTGACCACTCTTGATTGGAATAAGCCATTCCATGTACATGTAGATGCATCCAATTATGCAATAGGATGTGTGTTGTTACAAGCCACATGAGAAGGAAATTTAGATTTGCCTATAGCCTATGCTAGTAGGCAATTGAACGCTGCTGAACGAAACTACACCACAACCGAAAGACAAGGGTTAGGCATGGTATATGTTGTAAAGAAGTTTAGACACTATCTATTGGCCAACAAGTTCAAATTATTCACTGATCATCAAGCTTTATTATACTTGGTCAATAAACCTTGCAACACAGGACGCTTAGTAAGATGGTTCCTCTTACTAATGGAATATGACTTTGAAGTGGTTGTTAGGCAAGGTAAGACCCACCTCAGAGCGGATCACCTTTCTCGCATCACTTCAGGAGAGCCACCGCAACAAGTGTCTGATGAATTGCCCGATGCTTATCTGTTCAATCTAGAAGTTGTTCCTAAATGGGAAAATAAGTTGGTACCAGTCCTAACCTTTGGACCGGCAAATAAGAAGGTGAAGACGAACAAGGATGAAATTGTGCGGTCACAAAGCTATCAAATATTGGCAGGAAGCATGTATAAACAAGATACGAAAGGTGTCTTAGCTTGTTGTGTTGAGGATGATGAACATAGTAATTGGTTGCAACAAGCCCATGAAGGATTTCTAGGGAATCACTATTCTAAACAACGAACATTGCAAAATCTAAAACATTTAGGAGTGTATTGGCCTAGTATAGACAAAGAAATTCATGAGTGGATCAAGAATTGTCCAGTGTGCCAAAAGAGACCCCCGATGGAGCATGCGACTCTTTATCACATATCATTAATTCCAGATTGGAGTGCTCCATCGGTAGAATTTATGAGATCAGGAACATCACCTAGCGAGGCTAGTCTAGCAAGGAGACGAAGCATGGAGCAAGAGGCTAAAGACTATGCCTTAGTAGGCGAAAACCTATATCGGAGAGGCAAAGATGGTTACTTAAGACTGTGCGTTCACGAATCAGATTGTTTGAAAGTCTTAGAAACTCCCCATAGCAGTGTTGGAGGCAGACATTTTGGTCCTGATCGAGTAAGTAAGACTATTCTATTCTCAAGACTTTGGTGGTTCACTCTTCATATGGATGCACATACCTATGTGAAGAAATGTGACACATGCCAACGTGCCAAGTACCCAATTAGAAAAGATGAGATGCCTTTGAGACCAATGATGGGAGGACGTGCATTTTCGAACTGTGGCATAGACTTTGTAGGTCCTATTAACCCCCCAGCTAGAAACCCCCATGTTGAGTACATTATTGTAGCCACCGACTACCTTACAAAGTCGGTAGAATTTAAAGCCACAACAAAGAATGATGCTCAAACAACGGCAAAGTTCTTATTTGAGCATGTGTTCACGAGCTATGGCTTACGAATAGAGTTAGTTAGTGATACGGGCACACTCTTCTTGAATGAAGTCATTGAACATCTTCTCCAAGAATTCTTGGTGATACATAAGAAGTCTGTCCCCTATCATCCACAAGCTAATGGACATGTTGAGAGCACGGTGTCGGCTCGTGAGAGATGCTCGGATGGTGGATCAAGTCATCCGCCTAAATCGTTCGGCACACGCAGGGTGTCTGTAGCGGACTCAGACTAAGGACCATAGGGACAAGCTGCTTTATATCTGGCAATAGCTATCTGTTTGGGTGTTAACAATAATGATTCTTCGGTTATCTGATCTTTAACTACCTCTTCTATTGTAGCTTCTAATGGTTTTGGTTGAGTTTGTCTAACTAAAGTTGGTGGAAATAAATCTTCACTACTTTGTGATTCAGGAGATGCAATGGAAGAAAATGCTAGGAATGTAGTTAAACATTGATCATAAGATAAAGACACTAATGATTCCGAAGTAATATTGTTCTTAATAAGTTCTTCTAACACTAATTCTACGGATTCGGTTGTATGTTCAATGATGTTATTACAACTGTGTTCAAATGCATGGTATAAATCGGAAGACATGAAAGAACTAATAGAAACAATATGATGCTAAACTGGTTTGAATAAATGAATTAATAAGCTAATACAAATGTAAAGTCTAGATAATTGGATAAATGTCTAAGCAATTGGGTAAATGACTAAATGGAGATATAAGGTTTAAATGGATCATCAATCTTGTTGCTTCTCTTTTTTCACTTCAATAGCTTGAACTCATCAATGATTCTGCAAAGAAACATTATGAGAAACTTGAGCTCAACACTCATTCAAATACATACACAAGTCATTTCTAAACCACTCTTTTTAGTTTTAACTTTTAATCTACAACCACACTTTAATCTCCTTACTTCCACCACACTTTCCAGTTTAACTTTTCTACTTTAATTACACTTAATTTCTACTCCTCTCTTTTCATCTTCACTAATTCTCTCCACTCTTTCTCTTAACCAACTTTTTTCACTTTAAGTGCATCTTCTATTGAGACCACTCCTTAAATCTCTTTAGTTACACAACTTATATAAGCCATTCTTTTTCCTAGCACTCATATAGTCCACTAGTTATTTATCCATTTAATTAATCATTTTAATCTAATTAGCCTACATTTCTTATTTAAATAAATCAATTAATTTAAGCTTAGTTTAAGGGTTTAATTAATTAGAACCTTAGTATTTAAATACACATATTTAATTAAAGTAATTTTTAATGACATAGTTTAATGTTTTACACATAAATATGTAATTTAGATATTAATGTTTTTTGAATAACATCTATGTTAACCCTTTAAATATAGTAAATCCTAGAAAACCTATTGGAAACCCATAAAACCCCCTGGGTTAGACCATTAAAATCCTTCTGATCCCTAGCTTTAACCCATTATAAATCATCTAAACCCTTAACATTAACCAAATCTTATAAACAACACATGAATTCAAGAAACCCTAGGCTGAATACCCATAATTCTTGAATGTAAAAAAATAGGAAATTCTCATTAAATGAGTAATTAGGGTAAACCCTAACATGAACATATGTCCTGCTTCATCCTTCATACCTGAAAACACTTTCACAACTGATCAACAGTGATATAAAAGAGGTTTAGAATTCACCAATAAATATTTTAATTTTTCGGGTCATCAATTGGAAGATGCAAATCTTCTCGACATCCACCGCCACCAAACCTGCACATCGTCCCGATGGGCCAACTTGCAGATTTAAGGGAAGCAGCATTTTCGATGATTATCCTGAAATTAAATCATAGAACAACATCAATTCTTTTTTAAATATATTTAATTTTATCAAATTTTAAATCTTTTCAACATGCACATGAAGTTTATTTCAATTACATCTGGCAATGAAAACATATTAAAGTATAAAGGTAAACTATTAACCTTTTCAGTCAACAAACATTAGTTTACATTTTATCCATTTATAAACTATGTAAAGATTAGTATAAAACAGAATTCATTTTCATTCATTCAAATGCAGGTTTCGTCATATATATGCATTCACATATGAGCAATCAAGCATGCCAAAGAAATCTACTAAATCTACTTGGACAGACAGCCACCTTGTATGCCCAATTTTAATCACTAGATGTGTTTTTTCACAACTAGTTTTCTTCATATAAATATGATGTAAACTTCATATCGATAATAAATGTAAATACCTTTTTGGGGTGGAAGAAGGTATAACTTCCATGTCAATATTCTTCTTTTTTTTTTTTCGCTACTTTTTTGTTTTAAAGGGGAAAGGCTTAACCCCTTAATCCGGGCTAAGGATCTAGCTGCATGCACAAGAAAGATCTAGGTTTTCACAGACATGTATCATGCAACAATATGCTCCTACATATATACAACTACTTTCGTTATCTAAATGAACTACAAATCCTTCTATTTTTAACAAATCTCACTTAATCTATAAATGTAAAAATTTAAATTATGTCTATTTTCCTAATATGGTTAAATAGAGTCCTTTATAAATTAATATTCTTCATTCCAGTTTTTATCAATTAGTTTTATATGAATGCAAAGAAAATACATAAATCAAATTTGTATGACAAAGAAAAATACGACCTAAAATCAACTTCATCTTCAATCTGCTTCACCTTTATACATCTTAATTTGTTCTTCAAAGACCTGTTAAAACTCAACTAGCAACAGCTAGACACGCAAAATTATTAAATTTCATATTCAAATCTTCTCTTAGTTTTCCTGCAAAAGAAACCCACACTAAAGAAATTCATTCATACATAATTAATCATGCTCATCATCAAACATTACTTCATACATTTCATCATCTCTTTGTTTAAATAATTCAATTCTTTTGCCAGCAATTAAGTTTTTAAGAGGAGTGCCATCTAATTCACGTAAGGCATACGTTCCATTATCATAGGTTTTGACTATCACATAAGGTCCAAACCAACGTCTTTTAAGTTTCCTACAGGCATCATACTGAGAATCAAACGTACTATCATACAGTAAAACCCAATCATTAACTTGAACCGGCTTTGGCCTTAACCTATGTGATTTATCAAAATACTTCTTATTTTTCAGTCGAGAATCTTTTAGTTTAACTATAGCCTCTTCTAAACGTTCATTCCCTTGCTCTAATTGCTGGATTCGCAGAGCTAATAAATCTTTTGTCGACAGATTATCTTCCCATGGTAAAGCAGTCCAAGTAAGAATTTGCGTATGCACAGGGAATATCGGTTTCTGGCAATACATCAATTCTGCTGGCATATACCCCGTTGTTCTAGTGCAGGTCATTCTATTAGCCCACAATGCAAATGGCAGATATTTTGGCCAATTCTTAATTTCTCCATTCCAAGCTTTGGAGATTGCTTTAATAATAGGAGAATGCCCTCGTTCAATCTTCCCATTAGCTTCAGGGTTGTAAGCAGTAGTAAGGGCTAAGCGAATTCCATGCCTAAGATCTTCACGTGCCAAGACTATATATTTCATCTTATCGATACCTTTGGGCATGGTAACTAAGTCTACAACCCATTTATAATGGATGCATGGTGGATAGGTAGGATGCAACGGATCCTTATGTTTGACTGAGCAATGAATCTGACATACATCACATGAATTCACATAATTTTTAACAGTAACATAAATCCCTGGCCACCAGTATCCTTCTCTATTTTTTTCATACGTAGCTACAAAACCTTTATGTCCTGCCCATAAAGTATCATGCATACTCTTCATGACTTGTAACTGAAGATCCTTAGTACCTAGTACTCGTTGTGGCAATCTATTTTTTCCCCTCGCATGTCTCCAAATGAAACCATCTTTCAGAAAAAAGTTGTAAGCTCTTTTCCTAATATTCCGAAATCTATTTGAAGACCATGAAGGTGCCCTAACCAAAGTACTTAAATACTTTCCAATATCTTGCCACTCTCCTTCGTATTCTTCAATATTAAACTGTTCATATGCGTATGCTTTAGAATCATAATTAATTGCATTTATTTCTAATTTTGTTTCTTCCTCATTATCAAATCTAGCTCGAGAAAGCATATTAGCCACAGAATTAGATTTACCTGCAATATGTATCAAAACAGGATTTATAAACTTGATGTATGAAATCCATCTAAGCATGGCAATGTCGGGTGATGAACAGTTTGTAATCATTCCAATCAGAGGTAGACAATCTGTCTCAACTATTACATTTGCACCTATAAAATATTCTTTATCGGATTTTAATGCCGTGACTAAACCCCATAGTTCTCGTTTAATTTGTGGATAATTTCTTTGCGTATCGTGTAAAATCTTTGCTCCAAATCTCACAGCATACCTATTGCCCTCTTCATCGTCCTGACCAATAACCCATCCTATTCCTATAGGGCTCGTATCAACAGTTAAAATGATAGGCTGTTGATCAGTATAATCTACTCGCTTTAAAATAGGAGCTTCAAGAAGTAATTTCTTTAACTTTTTCATAGCTTTTGAGTGTTCTTCAGTCCAAAGAAACTTTCGATTCTTCCTTAGCAAAGCATAAAGACAGTTTGCAACATGTGCATAGTATGGGATCCAGATGGCATAAAACACACAAGCACCAAGGAATCGTCTTACCTCACTAATATTACTACAGGTTTCAGAAATCTTGTTTATAGCGTCGACTTTAGGTGGATATGGCCTCCGACCGTAATGTCCACATAAATGCCCAACTATAAGTACCTCATTGACACCAAAAACAGATTTCTCAATGGAGAATGTGAGACCAATCTCTTCAAATCTCTGGAAAATCCTTTCACAGTCAGAGATATGATCTACTACAAACTTCCTGCAGCCAGAGGAATCTAAAGTTTCATCTTTCGCATTCTCAATACATCCTTTAATAGGAACGTCATCAATAAATGGCATGGCTATATTAGGAATGAAGTCATGTAATACTGAATTCATGGCGTTCATTATATGCGCTACTGAATTAGTAGCTCCTTGCGGCAAAGTGCACATGCGAACTAAGCCTAAAGGAGTTTTCATGGTCGTAATGTCTCTACTTTCAATAGCAAGCTGAAATTGATCGTAGCCAGAATACAAGTCTCCCATTGAGTGAATGGCATGACCAGCGAAGGCTTCAGCGAATTCTCCTACAATGGGCCCAGTACCTACATTGCTAATAGTAACCTTGTTAACAGGTTGTAAATCTTGAATGAATCGTAACTTGCCATTTTTCTTTGGAACAGTAAACCACCTATTTGAGTAGGGTGCAAATGATGGCTCTAAAATTCGCATGTGAATCTTTTCCTTAAGAAGCCGCATTAACTCTAGTAAATGGGCTTTTGGGAACAGGTATGGGTCGAAGATTCCATGGAATGTGAGGCACTGTAAAGATGATCATTGGTGGTACAATTTGTGGGTCTGCACAACCTATCTCATGGGAATATAAAGAAAATGCCTTTCCATGCTTTCTAATCACTCTTTGAAATAGTTCACGTTCCTCGGGTAACAAAAAATTTTCATCATTTCCTATCTTGATTAGCTTTAAAGTTTCTTCTGTGAAGGTATGACCTATATTTGTGCGCTCTCTTAAATAAGGATCATTGGTAACTTCCCTAAACTTCTTTTCACTCTCTCGTGGTAATGATTGGGCAATCGGTTTAATTTTTTTGTCAACGGTTTTGTATTTTGTATTTACTTTTGCTTCCCTTTCATTACTCATGACAAATTTAATAATCAAATCATATTCTTCAATAGAATTTAAAAGTACAAATCTAAAATTTTCTTTTTCATGCAAAATATTTTGAAGATCTTCAATCAATGAGTTTGAAGATAAAGTTTCAATTACGGTTTCAATGTGTTCATCAGATGAAATGAATCATTTCTCTTTATAAAATTTTTCATAATGTTTTATAGTTTTTTAGGAATTTGTTTATAATGACTGAATTGCAAATATGATGAAGGGAAATATAAAGAAAAACTATCTAAAGTATCTACAGATGGGTGCAAGACATCAAACCAAGAACCACCGTTGTCTCGCTCAACAGTGGCATCTAGGCAAAATTTTGATCATAATAAGTTCCAAACTCACGAAGAGGCATATGATCTTCGCGTATCTTTTCATGAGAACGGATGGGCGTCTTCCTAATTTGCTCCCTATTTCGTACATGGTTTGGGCTGACTATCATAACTTGTAGTGATTGTAGATCATCTTTAGATCTAATTCTTGCGTATGCTGAGCCGTCATCCATTACTTTAGTCTCCATTCTGGCTTCACATATAAATGGTTGACGTAAGATAATTTCATAAGAGCAGTTATCCTGAATGAAAAAGTGGAATGTCTCAGAGATTCCACCTATCATTAGAGGTATGTTGGCACATGCTCCATGGAGTGATCCACAACCATTGTCCGCAGTTCGCATTATCCAGCCGTGATTTTTATCAATAGGCCATTTAAACTTATCATATAATCCTTTCGAAATCACATGGATTTCAGACCCAGAGTCAATTAGGGCTAAAGCAGAATATGATCTCTTCTAATCTCCTAAGTTAACTTTAATCTCCGGTGTGCCTCTCGCCCAAAAACTTTTTCTAAAATCACTCTCTGAGTTTTTTGTTTCGTCATCTGGTACAATCGGCCCTAAGAAATTTTTGTTCACATTACAGGTATTATGTTCTTCATCCTCTGAGTCTAAAGAAAGAGATTCATGAATCAAGTGAGTTACATTGGCAACATCTTGCATCTCTACCTCTTGTGACAGAGGGAATCTCTTCCTTTTAATTAGTTTAATAAAATTTTCCTTAAATTCAATTTTTGCTATTGAGAAGATTTGTTCTAAAGTCATTGTTACTGCACTTTTTAATAAGATGTCATACAATATTTCTTTCGAATCAACTTTTTGTTCAAGTTCAGAAATAAGAACAGCTTTCGGTACTCGTTTTGGTTTCTTTTCTGGTTTCTCTTCAGGTTTTGTTTCAGTTCTAGGAATTTGCTCTACTTTGTCTGATGTTTGAATTGGCTTACTAAACACAGGTTGTTTACCCTCCCTAATTTCTTTTCTTCGCTCCTCATTTGTTTTAGAACTTTCCCCTTGTTCAAACTGAACTTCCTTAGGCTTCGGCTCATCTCTCATCTTACTTCTAGTCATTCGTCTGCCTGAATCATTTGTATCTTTCTCATCATCCCTCTTTCTTTTCTCTTCAACATTCGCAATATGTGAATATATCGAGAATTGATCGACAGGAGAGTTCCACGCAGTTTTCTGCATAATATCATCTCTCGCCTTTATCAAAGCTTCAATTGAGTAGTTCCTCGTTTCCCTTGTTTGTTCGGAATCAGAGTCATCATCAACATATTCTAGTTTAACAGCAGAAGCAGATTTCGAAGACTCAGAAAGGTTTTCATACAGCTTCTGCATCCCTCCCTTTCCCCAATTGGTAGCTAAGGGTAAATGTGTTCTATAGTCGCACAATCGCTTGTCAATATCAATTACAAGTCTTTTCTCTTTCGCATCTTTCAATGCTTCACATGTGTAAGTCAAATGATCTGTGGCATCGCACCAGATACATCTCCTCACATTAGCATTTCTCCTTTCATTGAAATTTCTTTGGTTAAATGCTTGAGGAATTGGTTGAGGTACAACTAGAGGATAAGGAGGTATAAAAGGTGGATTAGGAGGTATAAAAGGATGATTCGGAGCTACTAATGGAGGATTAGGTGCACTTACTGGTTGAGGATAAATAGTCGGATCAGCTTGCATTGCAGGTTTATCTTGTAAGTTTAAAGCATATACCACATTCTGCAAAGCCGCTACCTCTTTAGACATATTTTCGTGCATATGCATCATATTGTCCAACTTGTTAAACAAAATCTCAAATTGCAACTCAGTTGGTACTCTAGATGTGGATGCCGTAGGCTCAACTTTTGAATCTATATGTGTATCCCTAGTTGCCTGAATCGGAGGAAAACTGGAGGATGGTTGAGACATCGAATCATAAAGGAGTGTTCTACGTTGGTTCATGTGAGCAACCGCCTCAACTACAATTTTCACTACACCCCAGTCATCTGTAAGCCCATATTTCTTTCCCGGTTCTTCAAGCCTACGCTCAACCTCTACCCTTATATCTGGAGTCAAGATTTTAAGGAAATATAGAATGATATCTAGGGTAAGGGCAACTCTATCCTGTTCAGGTAATTGAGAGAATCTTTTCATAAATTCGCCATGGAGTTGAGTTAAAGAAATGTGAGGCTTAGGAGAACTAATCCATTTCATAAATCCCTCTCTACTGTGTTGACTATAGTCCTCTAAATAAAATTCTTTATGTAGCTCTTTTCTAAACTCATCCCATTCCTTATTGTCATGTAGATCCATAATAGCTTTCACTGTACCTATGGCAAGTCGTCCAAGATAGGATTTCCACTTTGTATCAGGCAAGCCGTGTAACTTGGCTAATTCCTCAAACGTGTCTAAATAATTTGTAACATTCATACCAGTAAATTTCCCTTTATCCTTTAATAACGTTTCAACTACTTTTTGTCCTTGTGTCTCGTGCATCATAGTTTGAAATAGTTCGTCCATTTTTGAAGTTTGTTTTGATCTAGCTTGAACAATTCTAACTATATCCTGAACTTCTTTTGTTACTCTATCCTTATGTTCAGCTACTAATTCTGAAATTCCGTTAGAGTCCAGTTTGATAAGTTTTTACTATGCCAAAACGTTGCAAGTAAAGCTATGATTAACGCTTAACCTATGTTTAACAAACAGTTGCCTTTAACCTATACCAATAATTTAACCTTAAATAAAATTATGTATGCAAGAATGTAAGAGTAAAGAAATTATACCAACTGCTCGAAGATGAGGCTCAAAACAGTGCTTTCTGTGAAATTCAATACATTTATTGATTTGAATCAAAACCTAAATACATAGTTTGCTAAAAATGGGTGCAAACGTTTTGTGCTTCAATTGTTGATGAAAGGGGTGGCGCGACGAGGTTCTCCTACTTGCCAATCTTCGTGGAGGCGCTCAGGTCACCACACTAGCCCTCGACACCAAGAAGATTGCAAGCTCACGTAAATGCCACAGCTTCCAGGGATGAAGACGTAGCTGCACTGATGTAAAATCGTATGAATGTATATGCAATGCAAAATTTAAAATTTATACCTGAGCTGCAACGACGTTTGTTCACGTCAGGTTCACCAATGTCGGGTCGTGAGAGATGCTCGGATGGTGGATCAAGTCATCCGCCTAAATCATTTGGCACACACAGGGTGTCTGTAGCGGACTCAGACTAAGGACCATAGGGACAAGCTGCTTTATATCTGGCAATAGCTATCTCTTTGGGTGTTAACAATAATGATTCTTTGGTTATCTGATCTTTAACTACCTCTTCTATTGTAGCTTCTAATGTCAGGAGATGCAATGGAAGAAAATGCTAGGAATGTAGTTAAACATTGATCATAAGATAAAGACACTAATGATTCCGAAGTAATATTGTTCTTAATAACTTCTTCTAACACTAATTCTACGGATTCGGTTGTATGTTCAATGATGTTATTACTACTGTGTTCAGATGCATGGTATAAATCGGAAGACATGAAAGAACTAATAGAAACAATATGATGCTAAACTAGTTTGAATAAATGAATTAATAAGCTAATACAAATGTAAAGTCTAGATAATTGGATAAATGTCTAAGCAATTGGGTAAATGACTAAATGGAGATATAAGGTTTAAATGGATCATCAATCTTGTTGCTTCTCTTTTTTCACTTCAATAGCTTGAACTCATCAATGATTCTGCAAAGAAACATTATGAGAAACTTGAGCTCAACACTCATTTAAATACATACACAAGTCAGTTCTAAACCACTCTTTTTAGTTTTAACTTTTAATCTACAACCACACTTTAATCTCCTTACTTCCACCACACTTTCCAGTTTAACTTTTCTACTTTAATTACACTTAATTTCTACTCCTCTCTTTTCATCTTCACTAATTCTCTCCACTCTTTCTCTTAACCAACTTTTTTCACTTTAAGTGCATCTTCTATTGAGACCACTCCTTAAATCTCTTTAGTTACACAACTTATATAAGCCATTCTTTTTCCTAGCACTCATATAGTCCACTAGTTATTTATCCATTTAATTAATCATTTTAATCTAATTAGCCTACATTTCTTATTTAAATAAATCAATTAATTTAAGCTTAGTTTAAGGGTTTAATTAATTAGAACCTTAGTATTTAAATACACATATTTAATTAAAGTAATTTTTAATGACATAGTTTAATGTTTAATACATAAATATGTAATTTAGATATTAATGTTTTTTGAATAACATCTATGTTAACCCTTTAAATATAGTAAATCCTAGAAAACCTATTGGAAACCCATAAAACCCCCTGGGTTAGACCATTAAAATCCTTCGGATCCCTAGCTTTAACCCATTATAAATAATCTAAACCCTTAACATTAACCAAATCTTATAAACAACACATGAATTCAAGAAACCCTAGGCTGAATACCCATAATTCTTGAATGTAAAAAAAATAGGAAATTCTCATTAAATGAGTAATTAGGGTAAACCCTAACATGAACATATGTCCTGCTTCATCCTTCATACCTGAAAACACTTTCACAACTGATCAACAGTGATATAAAAGAGGTTTAGAATTCACCAATAAATATTTTAATTTTTCGGGTCATCAATTGGAAGATGCAAATCTTCCCGACAACGGACAAGATCCTATGTAATGTATTGACAAAATTGGTAAATAATAAGCGTTCTGATTAGGATAAACAACTTCATCATGCTATTTGGGCTTACCGAGTTGCCTACAAAACGGTACTCAATACCACCCCATTTCAGATGGTATTTGGACAAAATGCTGTGCTACCTTTGGATTTCGTGATCCCAACTTTAAAAGTAGCATAAGAGCATGACTGGAATTGACATGAGCTATCCTCTAGGATCTTTGATCTAGAACGCTTAGGTGAGACAAGGCTACAAGCAGCGACATGCATCTATGCTGCAAAGAAACGGCAAAAGGCATACTTCGATGCACATATCAGAGATAAAGGCTTGAAATAGGGAGACCTAGTGTTGGTTTCTACACTAAAGCAACATGCCTGTAAATTCGAAAAAGGATATGGACCCATGATCATTAACAGAATTTCCACTAGCAGGGCAATTCAATTGGTCACACTAGAAGGTGATATCTTGCCAAACTATATCAGTGGTTGTCGTGTCAAGCTATATCAAGAACCTCTTACAGAGGATATGCTCAAGAGACTCAACACTGCTAAGAAGCGAAAAGAAGAAGAGTTAAGGGTTAGAGAAGAAACACAGGCAGAGGCTAGAGAACGCATTAGGAGAAATAAGTTAAGACGCCTAGGCCCAGATGTCAACCCTGAGGCCCCAAGATACCACATGGCCATGTGTCAAACATCAAGGGCAAAGGCTTCTCAAATAATTGACCGACGTCCATTTGTGGACATTGCAGTAGGACAAGGGAAGAATGCAAGGACTGTGAGAGCCTTGATTGACTCAGGTGCAGCAACTAGTGCAGTCAGACTTTCATACTGCCAATACCTGCAATTGAACATCAAGCCCATAGAGGCATATCTCATAGGTTTGGGAGGTGTGGAAACCCCTTGTTTGGGCGAGGTGGAGCTTCCCATCTATCTTCAAGATGTTTCAATGAGTGTCAAAATGCTAGTGTGTGAAGATGAGGCCCTTATAGAACCACTTGTCTTGGGTCAAGACTAGATCTATGACCATGCCGTCAACTTGAACCTACGACGTCAAATCCTTCAAGTTGGGGCACCTGAACAATGTATCACATTAGAATTAGAGAATTGCATGCGCACAAAGCCAAGCTGCACACATTCTCTTAGTTCTTCCGAAACTAATCTTCGTAAAGAAAATGTTGTGTGTGTCAAAAACCCTACGAAGCACAAGGACTCAATCATGGAAGCAAAAGCTCAAAAGCCAGCAAACCCCTCTTCTTCTTCACATACTAATGCAAGTGTAACTCGACCAAAGAGGCAAGCAAAAATGACAACTGCTATATAAAGTAGACAGACGAAATTCAAGAAGAAAGAAGCTCAGGGCATGAAGCAGATTTGGGTACGAAAAGGAGAACAACCACCAGCCTTGCCACAACCCTTCCTAGTTAGGCAAGTCAACCATGCTAAAAGAAGCACCAAGAAACGAGGACCAGCGTAATCCGACAGTCTTCCACAAATTTGGGTACCAAATCAATCGAGGGAGACCGACCATAATAATGTACAAATTTGGGTGCCAAAGACGTTAGTTGCAGCTCAACAAGGGCGATTACAAATGTGGGTACCCAAGACACTCTTACATGCGCAAACACCACAAATTTCCCTCACAAGCACAGTTTCCACAAAGATGCCAAGGAGAAGCAAGGGTCAACACCAAGCACAACGAACCAAAGCAGATCAACCGACCTCTTCGACAAACATAAAAAGGCAACCAAAAAGGGTATGGGTGTGGAAGCCAAAAGTACCAATAGCTTCCACAGAGCCAAAGAGCCAACCACGCTGGGTACCAAAATTCAGAAACCACCCAAAGATAAAGAGGACAGAGCTTATGTCTATAGGGCCAAATACTATCGTGAAATGGATCCCTATAAGAAGGATTACATCATTTCAAGATCCACCGGCTACCTCCAACAAAGACTGCATCAACGAGATACTAAACACCCTCTTCTTGTTTTGTGACATTGTTAACAAACAAAAAAAAAAAAGAGAAAGAAGAAGAAGAAAAAAAAAAAAGAAACAGGATCAGGCGCTCAAAGAACCTCATCAATAAACCATCAACAAGGACATCCATCAACAAGGGAAGATAACTCAATGGTCAATCCCCATGCTGGAGAACATCACGAAGAGATGAATATCGATGGCCATTTGACCATGGTAAGAACCATCTACTTCGGCAACATGATAACCATGGTTGATTAGGAAACCTCTTCGTCGGCATACCCTTTAGCACTTAGCTCAAGACCCAACTTCTTGCACCATAATTCTTCCAATGCATTTTCCAAGTATGCATGCATAGGGCCACATTACAAGGCCATGCACAAGGCATATATCTTGTTAAACCCATGCACTAATTCACTTACCCATCATCCATTATGGGTTACAAGTACCTGACATAAAAACGAGGAAAGCCATCTTTGGCAGAACTAGAGGACATCATGGTGACAACTGCAAGAGCACGCTCACAAAGACACCATCAAGCTCGCGTACAGGGAAGAAGTCCATACAAAGTAGCAATGACAAAATGATGAACCAGACAACTACCCAAGCTACAATTGGAAGATGGACCACTCTTATGGATACATGATGGACACTATCTCTCCACACACTACATGGAACTACCACTACAACAAGGGTCTGTCGGGGACGACAGACTCTAGGGGGGGGGGGGGGGGGGGGGGAAGTGTTGACAGTCAAGGTCACACACAAGCATCGAAGTGCATCAATGAAGTGGACACACTAAAGAAGAAGGATCATGTAGGGAGCTCCAAGAAGCACATGTCAAATTTTCAGAAGAAATCCCTATAGATATAGTGATTTTTATCAATAAAAACCATTGTAAATACCATTTTCTATTTTTAGAACTCCATTTTGTTTATGTTCAGGAGTCCTCGAGCTTGAGGAGTATTAGAAGTATCATCCTACCCGTTTTCATAATTTTTAGACTTCGTTTGAGCCCCCAAACCTTGGAAACTATTTTTTAACTAGGTCGGACACTAGGTCTCGACAGGGCCAAAACTACTCAAAAAACTATAAAAAGGGCTGGAGAGCTCATTTTTGGGGTTAGATTGTTGTAGATTTCAGCTTTGTAAGAGAGTTCATTTGTAATTGAAGTACTTCCATTGTTCCACTCTTTGTTCTTACTTTGTGCATGTGTGTGTATGTGTGTGCATGCTTGTGTGCTTTCACTCATGCACTTGTGCATTTCACTTGCTCTTGGTTTTATACCAGTCCTCATGTCTCCACGGATTGACATTTATGAGGTGAAGCTCCTCACGTTGGTACTTGCCATTGTGCTAGAGTGACAACATGCTTCACAAATTTTTTGTACCATATATTCTGTGAAATGACGTACTCTTCTCCTAAATTCACTCTTTTCTATGTCCTTAAGCTTATCAATGTTGATGTGGCTACACTTTCTTGTGCCACAAATCTGAATCTCAAACTTTTTGACCTTCATAAGTGATGAACATGGATTTGTTTCTTTGACCTTTATCTATATAAAGTGTAAAGATCCATGCATCCTTCTCACCTTTGGCCATTAGCTCATATCCATTCCTTGGATCTTCTATGATGCATCCTTTCTTGTTGAACTTCACTTGATATCCTCTATCTACAATCTTCCAAATAGATACTAGATCCTTGGTAATGGTTGGAACGTGGAATACCTTAGATTATCTCTTTTCTTTGTGATTGCCTTCAAGCGTTACATCTCTAGACTCCCATTTATTGCATCTCATGCTTTGAGTTGTCAAGTTTCTCTAAAATGACTCTTTTCTTGTGTTCTTGAACGTTTCTAAAAAACTCCTCCGTCCTAGCATGTGATTACTACATCCACTATCTTTGTATCATACTTCATTATATGCCTTCATTCTTACATAAAGACATGCTCTAAAATCTTTTTTAGGTTTTTGGATTTTATTATTTACTAGAAATAATATTTTGAAGATGCATGAATGCTTAAACTTAGAGAAAAGTTAAAATTCAGGATTAAAGTAGTGGTGTGTATTTTTAGAAGAGTTTGTCACTTATGTTGATAGCCTCTATATACAAAGAGTGGTTCTCTTTATGTAGGCGACCGAAGTGCGTGATTCTTGTTGCTTTATGATGTTATCAACGTGTTATATATATGTAGATCATTGTTGGTACAAAAATAAATAACAAAATTCACACAAAGAGGTATCGGTATCTTGCAGGAGAAATACCTCTCTTCATAGCTCTATATCGCAACCAATATAAAGTCTTTTTGGGTGATTTAAATTGAAGGTGATTTGTTATGTATTAAAGTTTCTTTTATTTGAGAATTGAAAATTATTTTAGGAGTTTTGCATCTGCTATAATTCAATCTTCAAATCGGACATTTTTACACAACTTCTTGTAGTGGGTTCGACAAGGTTTTGATACCCTAAATTGAAACCTATTTTTTATGAGCTATACTCCAGCTTCTTTGACATTGTTTTCTTGTAAAATGTGCTAAAAAAAGTTTGATTTCGTAATATATAATTATTTTTAACCACTTTTACTGAAAGAAGTTTTTGTCATTATTTTTCTACAATCAACAGTCTTTGTTTTATCGAAAGTTTGTATAGGTGTTTGAAGATTGGCAAGATATGTTTGATTCTTTTAAGATCTTGGGAGGTCTCATCACTTCTATTTGTCCAATCCGATGTCTACAAGTTTTTAAATGTAACTAATATCATAGCTAATTGGTAACATATCTTTCATAAAGCTTAATGATTTTTCTTCTTAGTACCTAGAAATTCCATATGGCAGATTTGAGTACATCTATTGAAATGTTATATGACGGGAGAAATAATCCCATGTGGAAATTTCAGATGAGTTCATATCCTATGTCTAAAGGTTTTTGGGGATTACTAATAGGGATAGAAGTAAAGCCAACATTACGAAAAGCTCCTACACAAGTGAATCAAACAAGAGAGCAAGAATGGTTCGAATGATATAGAATAAATGTTTTATTTATTATATCACAAATTGTTTTGCATCATATGCTTGGACATATAAGAGGTTTGAATACTAGTAGAGATGGTCACGAGTGTCTACAAAGATTATTTGCAATTACCAAGAAGGCAGGGCAAACATGTGTTCATGATGTAAGAAGATTAAGAAGGAAACAATGACAATTAGTAAATGGTTATGTTCTTGAGGTAAAATATTTTTTGAAGCATTAGGCTCTATTGATTTGTATCGTAGTGAGGATATGAAGTTTAATAGCATGTTAACATAGATTGATATTGAATTAGGTCAATTTGTGGAAAAAATATTTCTCTCTTTCCTTCATTATTGGAACTTCTTCATCAAACCAATTATAGGTACACGTCCTTTGAAGTTTTCTCACTCACAAAATGCACTTAAAAAGAAACAACCAATAACAAGTCTCACAACTTTTTTTCAATTTCTTGTGCGTGATTTAAGCATTCTCATTTGAAGCATTGATAAAGCATGAGTGATCTATTTATGCATCAAAAGCACACCTTGGAATGGAATTAGAGAACATTGAAAAAATCATTTGGAAGATATGTTTAACATTTCATGATCAAGAAGGAAGGGTCAAGTGTAGTTCAAGTTATCCTTGGGGAGAAAAGGAATACCATATGAACATCCTTGAGTACAAAATATTGATAAAATACGAGATCATAAAAGTCTTGTTTGCAATGAGCTTGAGAAGGAGTTCCATAAGGAATTTCATTGTGAAGACGTTACAAACCATATTAGAGATGGGTGCATGACATGACTAAATCCTCTAAATGAAAACACTTATGAGAAGATATGCCCAAGTCATAGAAGTGAAAGGACTTGGAACTTATCTAATGTTCAATTTCTCAAAAGCCTAATTCTAGATATGAGAGTGGAGGTTGATAGAAGTATAGAATAACCTAGAAAAGGATATGGTTTTTTAGATAATTGGCAAAGAGTGGCAGCTATTGAAGAATCTTTTGTGCATGTGAAACAAAGATAGTCTATGCTTTGTGAGAATCCATATAATCGTGATCTAGCTATGCCAAATATAAGTGCACCTAGGGAGTGGAATGAGACTACATGATTTCATGTTTCATTTACATCGAGGATTTCAAGAGAGGTTTGATTCGAGATTTATAGTAAAATACTTGAACTTGTCGTTTGCATTCAAAGAATGGACATAAAACAAATTTCATCATTTCAAAATAACTTGTACTTATTGGGAAAGATAACCATTTACGTCAACCAAAACGAACTCAATCGAATCCCCAACCAAGCATAGAACAACAATTTGCCAAATGTACAAAAACACCATGAACCGAAATCTCAACAAAATGGTATCCAAATGAAAGGTATAATACGGACATTAGAAGATGTTTATCATGAGATATCCTTGAACATCATACATATATTCTGAAGCCTTGAAACAAACTAATGTGAAATAACTAGTAAAATGTGAGTTCACATAACGCCTTCCATAAGCTATAAATTGGGGAAAAGGACGTGCAAAGAAATTGTATTAAAACTTATCCAATCAAAACTTAGAACCTCTAAAGTTAAGCTAAAGTCGTTGGGCAAAAATGAACAAGAATGTTACTACAATGACACTCAAAACTATTCCATAGGGACTCCAATTAGGGCATGAAATGTGATCATGCAAAAGACAACATCGAGCTCAAGGATCGATCAATTCATGTGTATTCAAATATAGCTAATGTAAAGGAGAAAAGGGAAGGAGATGAAAAAAAAAAGATGAGAGTGGTCTAGAAACAAGAGGCACAAGAAGAAAAATAAAGAAAGAGACTAAAAAGGTCCAGTTTGAGAAAGGGAAAGCTTAAATTATAGTGAGAAGAAGGGAAATAAAAGAAGGTAAAAAACCACTAAGAAATGAACTAAATCAATCAAAGAAATCAAATGGATAAACATCGCAAAAGAGTTTTGAGCAACCCAAAATGTTTAAGAAATTGAAATGAACTTGGTAAATCTCCTAGTCATTCAATAGAGCCCATATGTAGTGATTACATGTGTCGATAGAAATATGGGGCATGACATGTCTTGCTAGACTCCATTTTCCAGCTAAACATGTGGACATTGGTTTGATGCCCCACAAACGCTTGTGCACAACTATGAACGTTTTTCTATTTTCTTTCCTTCACTTAGGAAAATTTAACCATAGGGAATTTAATTCAATCAAAGTCGTAAAAATACTAATAAAAACAATTAAGAAAAAATGTTTTATTTCACTTGATGAGAAAATTGAACGTATAATTAAAACTTCATTTAGTTTTTCTATAACAACTACTATGAAAAACATGCGGTTCGAGAATTATGCTTCTAAGTTCAATTTATGAATGTTCTTTGATATCTAAATTCATGAAACAACATACTTTGGATGAATTAAAATCCATGGAGTAGATTTTACACATCCTCTTGAGATAGGTTGCACTAACCCTACACTAGAACCACCTATTATTATTTTTATAGTTCCACATGTCTCTTGGAATATTTACCCTATACTAGTCCCAAAGGCTCTCTTATCTAAGTTAATGACATTTCTTATGAAGAATATGAAAATTCTTGATCCATATTCATCTCCATATGCCATAACATGGGCCATTATACCTTAAAGGAATGGGAATTAATGTTGGTTGAAGATCTTTAGCCTTCAAATAGAGTCACAATTTGAAATAATAGGGCCAATAGTAGATGATTTTGTAAAAGCATTTCCTAGATAATCTATCCATTCTATCAATGCTCTATATTAAGATAATGATCAAGTTCAAATTGTGATATAAAATAGAAATATAACTAGAAATTAACTTTTTTACACTTATCACGTATAACACTTTTCTACAAAGAGCTATAAATTTAGTAACACATATGATGAATGCTATGAAAATGGTCTTACATGAGTTAATTCCAAATGTTTATATGCCATTCACTAATGATATAAAAAATAAAGGGTGTGAGGAAACTTTAAAGATGATACTCTTATGGTTCCATAGGATGTAGGGAATATTTTAATGATTCTATGTTTGATTGTTAAAGGATTCTGCAAATATTTGACGAAGTTGGCTTTACATTCTCCATTGAGAAATCTATTTTTGATGTTAAGCAAGTACTCATTGTTGGATATTTTGTTGGTCAATATGGCTGAAGTCCATAACCACCTAAAGTTTTTAAATGTAAAGATAATTTTGGGAATGCAAAAGAAAGGGATATAGATTCAATGCACTGTTACCCACATGTGTTTCAGTATGAGCAGTTTTAGACTAATGAATATAAAAGAGGGTGGAAAGATATAGGAATATATATGAGTACTCTAGGTCCGTTGTGTAGTACATAAACAAATAGATTCAAGGACATTAGAAAACAAGTCTATACTTTCTTATTAAAATATGTACGTATTTGGAGATATAGTAGAGGGAAAGTTAAAGTTCCACAAATGGTATTTGAAAAAAAAACCATTTTCAAATGAAGAAAGATATGCATAATACATTACCGACTTGACATAAAAGTTTGTGGTTTCATATGTAAATATTAGAGAAAATTATTGGGTGGCAAGGAATTTATATCAATGTAGGGGACGATGTGAATATTGTACTATATGTCATTTACATTCATCTGTTAAACATATATACTGATTACAACCTATTTATTGTCCTTGTATTTATTACAAGTGGTTAGGAGACCTTGTAACCATACCCAAAGGTATATACAAAATGATACACATAGTAATTTCAAGAGAAGCTCTCACAAACCATGTCAAAGGCTGAGCACTTAGATAGAAAACTACATATAATGATTGCAAATTCTTACTTGAGGATGTTATCTTTGCATTTGCATAGATTGAAAAAGTATTTTCTAAATAGGGACAATTAGATGCAAGAGAATCAAAGTATTTTTTTGTGCATCACGGATTATGTTTATCTTCAACAATTTGTCATAATCCTAAGGCTAATCCAAAAATAGAAGGAGTTCATCCACTTAATGAAAAAGTGGTCTCTAAAGCCTATAATAGTGGCACATTAACGAAGGGTCTAATTTTTTTATCTTTTTCCTTATCAGCGCATATAATTACTTGGACTAGCACAACAAGAATTTATGAATTAAAAAAAATAGAAAAAGTTAAAAACATGCTTGATGATGTTGTTGTGAGATTAAAAGCCTCAAGACTAAAGCATGTAATTTCATGAGTCACATAGACTAAGGTCTAAAAATAGAAGAAGATGATTAGATTTTTATTTTGGAATCCAATGCAAGAAAGAAATTAACATTTTGATTGTTTTTTTGGAGTGCATGATAATATAACAAATGCTTTAAGGGAATTATATCGAACTCCTAACTAGAACATTTAATTGCAAAAAGAATAATTCTTTGAAGGAAGAATCAATATTTGATTCATTGCATTTTGTTGTTTGACCATAATCATATTCAAGAATATGGAAAAAGATGATTTTAGATTACAAAATCAAATGCTAGAGTTTGGTGTCTATAGAAGCACATGGAAGAAGAACCAGCTTGGAGCACAACACAAGACCAAATGAAAAAGAGGGAAAAAAGTGCCCTTACGGTCCTAACTCTGTCTACATAGATCATTAAGTAAATATATCAACAAATGCTCCCAAGAGTGATGCCATGAATATGGGTCTAGCACTTATGTATAAGGAAGTGCCAAGCTATGTGAAATAAGATCAATGCAGAAAAGAAAGTAATCCCAAAGCTTTGCAAAATGCTTCAAACCACTCGCTATGCAGAGCCTTTGCAAAAAGGCCTGCTATGTTGTGTGGGCACATATGCCAAATAGATCTCTCCAGTAGGGAACCATTCCCTAACATGATGATAATGCAGCTCAATGTTCTTTGTGAAAGCATGGAACACATGGTTGCTCACAAGTGCCAATGCATACTAGCTATTAGTGAAAATGGTGGTGCTATAAGACTAACCAACACCCAAATCACCCGAGTCTTTTGAGCCACACACACACTCAACAATCAATATGAAAGCTTCCCTATACTTAGCCTCACAACTAGAAGTGGAAAGAACATGCAGCTTGTTACTCAACCAACAAATGCATGAGCTACCAAACATGAAGGAAAGACCACTGGTGGACAAACGAGTGTCATAGTTACCAGCCTAGTTTGAGTTAGAAAAAGAAAAGATCCCCCCTTGGGATAAAACAATCAAAGTAGCCATGTACCACTCAAGTAGCAAAAGATGCACTTTATCACCTACCAATGCTAGACACCTAGGCAATATATAAACATGCTTATTTGAGAGATAGAAAATTGAATATCAGGCCAAGTTATGCATAAGTAAATCAAGCATCGAATAGGCTATTCATAGAGACAACATCAAATGCATCTCTACCATCATGAAGACTCAACCATAAACCTTTTTCCATAGGAGTGGTATTAGGTTTGCAATATTCTAAAGCCAAAAGGATATTATTGTGTCAATTTATTTGGTTTGACACAAATTTATTCCCCCATCAAATTGTTGAAACTAAATGCAAATGCACCAAATAGGACATCTAAAAAGATGAATGCAAATCAAATTTAAATTGAGAGGTATACTTTGCATTAGGACCAATGAGAAAAATATCATCAACATACACAACAATGATGGGATTTACACTATCTTCATGCTTAACATATAAGGTTGTTTTAGTTGGAGTGCTCTCAAAACTATCTGCAATCAAGTAGGCATGTATCCTTTCATACCAATCACATGGTGCTTACTTCAAAACAATTAATGTCGTTTTCAACTTGCACAAATGTATTAAAATAATAAGACATATTTCTCTCTTCCCTCCATCAAAAGAGAGGGTGCCCAATTTACATGCTTACAAACTTCAGCCATAGAAACTATTTGAAGCACATAAGAACTTTGGACCTTACTTGCAATGGATATGACCATGCATTCTTAGAGAAATCATCAATATTATTCACAAAGCAAAGGTATTTCATGAAAGAAAGTTTCTGCATAGGAATATAAACATCACTATGAATAGGATGAAATTTGTGCATCACTAAAGCTAAAACATCTTTTGGGAAAGATGAATGCTTCATTTTGTCCAAAATACAACCTTTCAGAGACATGTTTAGGAGGTGCCCCAAGTTTATGTAGAGCGGACATCATTTCAAAATTTTGTAGGCATAGAAAACTAGAAGAGTTTAGATGACCAAAGCATTCATGCCAAAGCTTTGCATTTGACATAGCATGAGAATCTTGAAGTAGACATGTTGTATCATTCATATATTTTGCATAATCTATGAGCTTATACAACCCATGACATCAAATTCCAAAAGCAATAGTAACATTACCATGTGAGAGATCATGAACTGTACATCTATTGTCAAGAAATTTCATAACCAAGCCGATCTTCAATAATTTTGAAATTGAAAATTGTTTTTTCTTGATCCATGGTACATACAAAGTATTTTCCCACCATAAATATCAAAATTAAGGTGAGTACACACATGGAAGAAAAATGAAAAGAGAGTGTACTCATAAAAGAAAGAGTGTGAGAGATTCAAAATGAGTAGACTAAGAAATGGATATGCTCACATGGATTAGAAATGAGCTTGCCAAGAGCATGGAGTAGGCTCCTCAAGCTTCTAACCAAGAAGAAATGGGGGGAGAGGACATCCTTATATGGATATGGGAGGGGCTCTCCAAAGTACATCTCATGTGGGATAATTTCCCTAAAAGGAGAATGAATAAAATGGTAGAAGCAAAGGGCAAGGTACCAAATTACAAAAGAGATAAAAAATAAAATGGAAATAAATTGAAAATGGAGTGCCTGCTAGATACAAAATGAAGATGTACTCATACGGATACAAATGTAGATGAGGTAGGTTGAAATCATGCCATGAACACCCCCTTCTGCATGCTCCACTTTAGAGTGAGTGAATGCTGAAGAGGTCCACTAGTCATCGGAGGGGAACTCGAAGTAGAGCCCTCCTGAACATGTCTGTGTTGGT
Source organism: Ceratopteris richardii (assembly GCA_020310875.1). Taxonomy (NCBI): domain Eukaryota; kingdom Viridiplantae; phylum Streptophyta; class Polypodiopsida; order Polypodiales; family Pteridaceae; genus Ceratopteris; species Ceratopteris richardii. The sequence goes on from CM035419.1 coordinate 140,056,649, forward strand.
GCAAATATCCAAGCCTTCACATTTGGCTTAACATGGAAGATTATATGTGGAAGCAATTGATGGATCATATGAATCCTAGCTTGTAATCCTTTGATCATTCACCATTGTAAAAGGTTTTAACCTTAAGAGAATCTTGTAAAAACAAAAAATATCATGGAGTTAGGAAGAACAATAGGTACAAGTTTCAATGATAGAATATCTCCTAATTTGGAGGGATCACTTTTTATATGGAGCCAAGTTTGAATTCAAAATTCAAACTGAGAGAATCAACTTATATAAAGGGATGTAAAAACTCGCGGCTAGTCTGGCCTCATTTGAGAGCTCTTCCATTGCTAGAGTAGCTTACACTATAGCTTACACATTCCACTATCATTGCAATGCCAATGATCTTGTATAATCATGCGCTATAATACCTATACTTTATTGATCATCTCTATTTACTTCTCTGTTATGACTACTCTAAACAGTGAACTTTGTCTGCTTATATCTCACTGCCTTCTCAGCCATTTTGCATGATCTATATCTTGTTGGAACCAACATGAAGTCTATTTTGCGGTACCAAAATCTCACAGCATTTGGCTCAGCCATTTGGGAGAAATCACCATGAAATTGCTCACTGGTCTTCTACTGTTAGTCCCTAAACAATCGGGGGTAAGATTTGGATTACTAAATTCATTTCTCAAAGTATAGTTCATCATTTTAGATGATTCCACTTGCAATTACTATCGATGTAAGCTAATTAAATTCCCTTAAAAGGAATCTAATCAATTGCTACTTTACTATGAGCACTGAGCAAAAGAACCAATAGGTGTCTAGACCAAAATAGAGTACTTTGGAGTTGATACTTGAAACAATTGAATCAAGTAATCTGTTTTGATTCACTTGTTTCAAGTAATCTGTTTTGATTCAATTGTTTCAAGTATCAATTGTTGCAAAGTGATTTAGGGCACGTACAAAGCAGGTTTAGTAGTAGCACCTCACTTCCTTGAGGTATCCATCCATCTCACCCAACAATGGTATCAGAGTAAGTTGAGGTAAATGGGAGATGGTTTGCCTTCTTTTATTTGATAAATTGGACAGGAATAATTATCCAACATGTTCCTTGAGGATGAAGTCCTATCTACAAGGAAGGAGTCTCTTTGGATAGATATCAGGAGATAAGGAGATGCCCATATTCAGAAGCAAACATCTACCTACAAGAGAGAAACTAGAAAGACTCAACTCATGGTGTGCCAAAGATGCTTTAGCAAGGTCATATCTACTTAACTCTATTTCTGACTTCCTTCTTCCTCATAGTAGGAATTGTAAAACTTCCTAAGAGACTTGGGATACATTATCTTCATATTTTTCTTCCAATACAAGAGCTAGAAAAAGTCAATTGTGGATTGAGTTTACTACTAAAGGAAGCAACCTAAGGAGAATGTTTCAGAGTATGTGACCAAAGTAAAGGATGTGGCTCATCAATTGGCAAGCATAGGAAATGAGATTGAAGAGGAGCAAATAGTGAGACAGATAATCAATGGCATCAAGGCAGATGATAAGTGGTAAGCAAGCTTTCACAATTGCTATGCACCTTTAAATGGACATTAAAATCCCAGATCCTACTACACTTATGGGACAACTCTTTACCCATGAAGCAAAGCTCAAAAAAAATGGAGAAGCATCAAGAGGTAGCAATTCTTCTGCTCTCTATACAGATAAAGGGAAGTCTAAAGATAAAGGAAAGAGCAAGAAAGTTGAAGATGAAAGGTACTACTTTTCAAGCTAACTATGCAAGGAGAGGTAGGAACCCAAGAGGAAGGGGCAGAAGAGGTAAGCAAGGTAGGGGGAGACCTTTCAACTCTTCCCCTTGCAATATATAATGACTGTCTAATCACACAATAGATGAGTGCTATAGGAACTACAGGAGCCAGAGAAGAGTATTTCAAAGAGGTGGCTATTCACAATCAAGAGGAAGACTCAACCGTAATCAAGGTTACAACCATGGCCACAAAAACAATTACATCAACAACTATCAAGGAGGATAGAAACCAAGAAAACACATCAACAATTATACAGAGGATCAAGCGGATTCTCTTATCATTATGAACATGACTTCAAAACAAGGTATGAATGATGAGCACCACTTCTATATTGACTCATGTTGTTCAAAACATTTAGCAAGAAATGTAGCTTTCCTTTCTGATCTTGAGGAGCCTAAGGGAAAGCACCAAGTGCAGGTAGGTGATGACACCAAGAATTCAGTGGTCGAGGTAGGAAATGTCAAAACTTATGATGGGAATAGGAATCTGTTGAGCAGATTTCTTTATGTACCTACTTTCACAAAACAATTTGATGAGTGTTGGACAGATAGTGGAGAAGGGTTTGCAGGTAAGGTTCAATAAATTTGGAGCTTTTGTGGAGGATCCCCAACAAGGATTCAAACGGATTGCAAAGGGATAGAAAATAGGTAGACTATTTACATTTGAGCTTGAGGACACTCGAAACATTGCACTTTAGAACTATAAGGATCAAACTTTGTTTGAATTAGAGATATGGCACACAATATGAGGGCATATTAGTGAGAGAACCTTGAAGCACATATGTAGAGATCAACGTGTGCTTGAGATTTCATATGTATCCAAGCAGCATATGATCTATAAATGTGGTGCATCTTAGTTTGGTAAATCACATAGGTTAGCCTTCACAAAGAAAGGCTATATGCATGAGGATTATTTGGAACTTGTCCACAGATGTGTGGGGACCAAGCAAGATCCTTCAATTTTAGGCTCAAGGTACTATGTGTCATTCATTGATGATTTAAGTAGATGGACTATCTTGTATTTCATGAAACATAAGGATGAAGTGTTGAGTTGCTTCCAAAATTTTCTTGCACTTGTGGAAAATCAAAGAGGAAGAAGCCTAAAGAGGATAAGGTTAGCTGGAGGAGGTGAGTACTCCTCAAATGAGTTTGATGCATTTTTGTAGGGCAGAGGTATCAAAGGGGAGATTACTACCACATATACTCCTGAGCAAAATGGAGTAGCATAGAGGAGGAACATGTTGATTGAGGTAGTAGCTAGATCAGTGCTTAATGAAAAGAAATTGCCTAATTACCTATGGGTAGAGATTGTTTTTACTACCATTTACCTTATTAACACGTTACCCTCTAAGTCACTTGATGGGATGACCCCATATGAGGCATGGCATGGTAGAAGACCATCACTTGAACATTATAGAATATGTGCTTGTGTTGCTTATGTGCATGTTCCATCTCAATTCAGAGGTAAGTTAGATCCTAAGAGAAATGCATCTTGATAGGATATGATATAAATAAAAAAGGTAAAAGTTTTATAATCCATCCAAGAAAGGATTTATGGTCAATAGAGATGTTGTGTTTGATGAGAATGATTCTTGGTTTGAAAGTGAATGCAACAAGGTCAAATTGCCATATGACTTAGAAGAAGAATTTCCAAGCCTCACCAAGGATGAGCCAAGCACAATTGAAGACATCAAATCAGATGATGAGGACACCATCAAACTCGAAGAATTCAAAGCATGGAAATCAAAAGGCAAGGCCAAGATGAAGAGGTTGGAGGACATACCTAAGTCATCGAACCAAGCCTTAAGGAGATTACAAAGAGAGAGTAAGAAGCCAATCAGATATGGGTATGATACTTCATTAGTTACAAAGCATTCTATTTATCTTGCTAAGGATTCATCACTTGAAGAACCTTCTTCATATGAAGAAGCAAGTATCAAAGCAGAATGGAAAGAAGCTATGGATGAAGAAATAGAAGCACTCCAAGAGAATGACACTTGGGAGCTAGTACCCAAGAAAGCATCAATGAAGGTAATTGGTTCTAGGTGGATTTACAAAATCAAAAGGAACTTAGATGGATCCATAAACAGGTATAAAGCTCGGATTGTGGCTAAGGGTTTTGCACAAACCCCAGGAGTTGATTATGAAGAAACTTTCTCACTTGTGACCAAGATGCCAACCATCAGAGTCTTGGTAAGTGTAGCTACATCTAGAAATTGGAATATGTATCAAGTGGATGTATAAAATGCCTTTCTCAATGGCTCGATTTTAGAGGAGGTTTACATGGCTCAACCTCCTGGCTATGAAGACCCAAACAAGGTAAATCATGTATGCAAATTGAACAAATCTCTTTATGGGTTGAAGCAGGAACCTAGGGCATGGAATCATACGTTAACCACCTATCTTCAAGACCAAGGATTCATGTTGAGCAAGGCAGATTCTTCTCTATTTGTCAAGAGAAGTAACTCAAAAATGATATTCTTATGTGTATATGTTGATGCCATCATGATGACAGGTAGTGATGACAATGGCATCAAACAAATAAAAAACGAGATGATGCAGGAGTTCAAAATCAATGAACTAGGGTTTTTGAAGTATCTTCTTGGACTGGAGTTAGTACATACAAATTCTGGAATGTACATCACTCAAAGGAAATATGTGCAAGAAGGTGAATCATAAACTGAGTGCTCATGTAGGTGATTTCCTTAAAGACATTCTAGGTTATCAAAGCATAGTTGGAAGTCGAAACTATGCAACCTTAACAAGGATTCACATTTGCTATGGAGTGAGTGTTCTAAGCCAATTCATGCATAAACCTAGAACACCTCACTTGGAAGCTACTAAAAGAATCTTGAAATATTTCAAAGGTACTCAAGATCAAGGTATCTACTTTCCATACACATCCGATTCGGATATAAAATTATACTTAGATGCAGATTGGGCATGTTGTAAGAATGACAGAAGAAGTACTTCTGGATACTTATCTTTTGCAGGTGATAAACCTATTTCATGGTCTTCAAAGAAGCAACCAACTATTGCTCTATCTTCAATAGAGGCTGAATAGAGGGGATTAGCAAATGCTACACAAGAAGCTATTTGGATTAGATTGCTTTACTCAGATTTGGGACTTCAGACTCATTCACCTATGATCTTTGGTGATAACACAAGTTCTTTGCATCTTGCCGCCAATCCCATTTATCATGCAAGAACCAAGCATATAGAAGTGCACTATGACTATGTTAGAGAGAAACTCCTGAGCAAAGCAATACAATTAGCATATGTATCTACAAATATGCAATGTGGTGACTTGTTAACCAAAGTACTTGATTCTATTAAGCTTTGCAAGTGTAAAACCATGACTGGATTGCACGACATTCAACAAGATTCATGAAGCTGTACAAGCCAAGGTGTTTGGCTTGAGGGGGAGCTGTTGGTGCAAATATCCAAGCCTTCACATTTGGCTTAGCATGGAAGAATATATGTGGAAGCAATTGATGGATCATGTGAATCCTACCTTGTAATCTTTTGATCATTCATCATTGTAAAAGGTTTCAACCTTGAGAGAATCTTGTAAAAATAAAAATTCTCATGGAGTTAGGAAGAACAATAGCTATGAGTTTCAATGAGAGAATATATCCTAATTTGGAGGAATCACTTTTTAAATGGAGCCAAGTTTGAATTCAAAATTCAAACTAAGAGAATCAACTTATAAAAAGGGATGTAAAAACTCGTGGCTAGTGTGGCCTCATTTGAGAGCTCTTCCATTGACTTTTCATAGGTCCTCTAATTTTCAGTTTCTAAAAAGTCGAGGGTAAGCTTTGAGTTACTAAATTCATTTCTCAAAGTGTAATTCATCATTTTAGATGATTACACTTGCAATTACTATCTATCTAAGCTAATTAAATTTTCTCAAAACTAATTTTGTCAATTGCTACTGTACTATGAGCACTGAGCAAAAGAACCAGCAGGTGTCTAGATGAAAATAGCAACTTTTGTGACACTAACAACCCATGAAGTAATCTTTTTTGATTCAATTGTTTCAAGTATCAACTCCATAGAGGTGCGTTTTTGGTGTCATTGGCAAGATAAAAGGGCCTGCTATCAAACTCTGAAGTGGTTTAGGGAAGGTACAAAGTAGGTTTAGCAGTACCACCTCACTTAGTTGAGGTACATTCATCTCATCCAAAACTCAGCTAGGTTCTCTATAGAGGTGCAATGCTCGAGAATAATCTCCTAAGATGTGATCTTCTCATGGATGAAATGGTACTCGATTTTGATGTGCTTTGTCTGAGCATGGAACATTGGATTCTTGGCGATGGCCAAGGTTTTGTGTGTGGATCCATGTGAGAGCAACCTACAAAATACCAATGTCACATAATAATTATCGGAGCCAGATGGCCTCACATACTACGAAGCTAGATGCTCAGTACTCGATGTTGATGGAGGACAAAGAAATTGTAGGCTGCTTGTTACTTTCCCAAGAGATAGGTCCTCAACCAACCAAGAATATATACCCACAAGTAGATTATCGAGAATCAAGATCACCAACACAATGTGCATCTAGATATCTAGCAAGTTTGATGCCCCCTCTGTATCAAAGATCATGATGTTGGGTGAGGGCAAGGTATTGAAGTACTCTTTGAGTAGCATCCCAATGAGTCTGGGAAGGGTGATGTGCAAATTGGCTATGTATACCAACTCTATAGGCAATATCTAGTCTAGTGGCAAGGTAGAATAATGAGCCAACAAGTTGTCGATAAGTATGCACATCCACAGGTGATGATGAATTCTCCAATGTGAGATTGATGTTTGGATCAAGTGGTGTAGATACTAAGCACTATTCCATGTTATATCTGGAAAGAAGATGAGAGCACTACTTCTTCTGTGATAGGAATATGCCTTCTTTTGTTTGCCAAACTTCCATACCTAAGAAGTAGTGAAGTAGTCAGAGATTTATTATAGAGTACTCAAGGTGAAGTTGTGTGATGATGAATTGGATGCGTTCTTCATCTCGTCCTGTCAAGATCAAGTCATCTACATAGAGGATGATGATGGCCACTAACGACACATCCTCATAGATGTATACGTTTGCATCGACACTACTTCTTTGAAATCCTTTATCTTCAAAGACCTTGTGAACATTTCACACTAGGCCGTGGGACCTTGCTTAAGTTTGTAAAGTGCTTTGTGAAGCTTGTAGACTTGATCTTCCTTTCCTTTGATCTTGAAACCTTTCAATTGGTCAACATATACTTCTTCTTGAAGATCTCCATTTAGCAAAGCACTTTTGACGTCCACTTGGTAGATGGGCCACTTGAAATGTGCACTTATTTCTAGAATGATCCTTATGGTGGTAAACCGTGCAGTAGGGATGAAGGTTTCTTCATAGTCAATGCCATGTTGTTGCGTATATCCTTTGGTGAGAAGTCTTCCTTTGTACTTGTCTAATGTGCCATCTTTTTTTTACTTAAAATCCTATGACTTGATGATTTGTGGTCTTAGGAACAAGGGTCCAAGTCTTGTTCTTCTCAATTGCATCCATTTCCACTTGCATACCTTCTTCTCAGTTAGTTTGGCCTTGATCTTCTTTGTAGTTGGAAGGCTATGGAATCTGTTGGAGGTGATGCATCAATGCATAATTTACATAATGATTTTTTTCTCACTGTTACTCTTCAATGAGCCTTTGCGATTGTTTGAGTTGATGTGAAGTAATTGCCTCTAACATGTGCTTTGAAAATATTGTGTCCCTCTTTGAAGTGTAGATGGGTGGAGTGAGTGTGCAAGGCACTAGTGAATCCTTGATTGAGTATGTGCAGAGTAGTGTGCACTGCTTCTTCCCAAAACTTGTAGGGTAATTCTTTGTTGTGAAGCATGGTTCTTTCCATTTCCATCATGCTTTGGATCTTTCTCTTAGCTACACCATTGTGGGATGGAGTGTGAGGTTGAATGACTTGTCCTTTTATGCCCTTTTGTTTTAAGAAATTGTCAAGGTCGTGATTGATAAATTTAGCGCTGCCATCTGATCAAATAGTTTGATTGTCTTTGACACTTCATTGTCAACTTTGGTGATCCATTCTCAAAACTTAGAGAAAGTGTTTGCCTTCAACTTCAAAAAAATATACACAAATGTATCTGTAATGGTCATCTACTTAAAGAAGGAATCACTAAGAGAAGGGGTATTCATAGGTCCATAAAGGTCCATGTGGACGAGGGCTAAAGGGTTCCTAGCTCTTGTGGAAGCCTCCTTGGGAACGGGAGCCTTGTATTGCTTGCCTTGGGTGCAAGCGTGGCAGACATCATTGACTTTCCAGATCTTGGGAAATCCTTTAACTATTTGAGATGAGGAAATCCTTGGTAAATATGAAGTGTGGGCATACCTTTGATGCCAGAGACTAGAAAGTGATTCCTTAGATAGAAAGTATGAGAGTCAACATAGTCATTTTTCTTCTATGATTTATGCAATGATGTACTTGGTTTTAGGGTCAGGCACCTTAACTAAAGTGTTATCAAATAATACTCCTTTACTGTGGTAAATGATTGCCTTAAATGATAATAAATTCATGCACAAGTTAGGAGCAAATAATAGGTTCGATAATGATTTGCACTCCCCTTGGTCATTGGTGATCTGTACTTTGCCTTTCCCTTGAATGGGTAGGCTCTTGTTGTTGCCTAGGTAAACTTCACCCGTATGGTCTTCAATTTCTTGAAAAGAATCTCGCTCTTTACACATGTAAGAAGTTGCTCCACTCTCAAAGATCCATTCTTGAGATGACCTTGAAGTTCCTAGGGCATTGGCGTTTGTGGAAATAAACAGGTCTTCACTAGAATAGTGGTACTAGAAGGATTCAATGTATGCTGCTTCTTGCAACAAAATGTCTCCAAGTCCCTTTCTTTTCCACAAAAAATACAAGTAAACTTCTTGATTGAAGTGTTGGAACCTTTCTTTGGGTATGTTTCTAGTATTATGACTAGCATGTTTGCCCTTTTCCAAGGGTCCTTTAGCCTTCATGGCTGTCTTTTGTGAGGAAGATGTCTTTGCTCCTAAGTCGTGGAGGAGAAAAAGTCAACAAACCTCTTCCCAAGTGAGTTCTTGACCTCTATTGTATAGAGTGGTCACAAAAGTCTCATTAGAGCAAGTAAGCTTGTTGAGTAACCTAATGGCCATATCCTCACTTGATATCTTGCATCCACAGAGTGCCAACTTTCTTTGGTAATCTTCGAATTGAGCTTTCACTTTTGTCATTATGTCTTGTGGACGTATAGTAAGATTGTGAAATTCGGCCTCTAAAGCATAAATCTTAGAAGTTTTCTAATATTCATATAGATTGGTTAGAGTATCCCAAGCTTCTTTTGACATCTTACATGTAGTGATGTGACCCTTTGTCACTTCATCACATGTGAGGAGAAGTTGGCCTATTGCTTGCTTGTCCTTTACATTCCATATATTTCAAGCTCCTAGATCGGTTTCCTTATCGGGCTCTCACTCTGTGCCTTCAAGTACCTCATACAATAGGTTTGTATAGAGGAAGGCCCTAATGGTGTCCTTCCATAGGTTGTGATTTGTGCCATTTAGTCTTTTATCTTTTGGCATGGAGATGGGCGTAAATGAGGGAAAATACAATTGAGTTGAGGATGTTGCACTGGAAATCATGGACATGGTTGGTGTTGAAACAAAGTTACTACACTTGCAAAGATGAATTCAAATTTTGCACAAAAATTGAGTTGGGGTAAGGGGGTGAGACCAGCTCTACACTTGCAAATGAGACACCTTGGAGGAGGGGGGCTAGAATAGCCTTACACTTGTAAAAATGATATGAGTCTACACAAAAGGAGGGCTAAGAATAGCCTATTGCACATAGAGAAATGCACACTCAGGGGTTTAGAGTAGCCTCCCCAGGTGCACACACACACACAATATCCTCTTTTCCTTATATGCTTGATGGTACAAGGGTGGGCACTTAATGCCAAAATGACCTTTGAGACAGTCTAACAAATTAATGGTTAAATCCCTTCTGGAAATAGAAAGTAACCCGTTAATGAAGAAGAGTACAAGGAGTGACAAATGTATTCTTGGGAAAATATAAAACCACTTTTTAATAAGGTGGTGTGAAAACTCTTAGTGTCCCTAAGAGAGGGTGAAGAACTTTTGGATTGCAAGAGTAAGTGTGTTTGTTGTAACAAAGGTAGGTAATGAACATGTATTAAGCAAGTCGATAGACATTTTCAAATGTGAGTGTATGTTGATTGAACTGAAAGTTGGGGAAAGTGAGGCCCAAAAAGGTGTAAATTGATGGAGAAATGCTTGTTCAAATGGGTCCACCACCACCAAAATGAGCACCAAAAGAACCGTCAAGACCACCTAGTGCTCTGATACCATGTGGAGAGTACATGCACCAAAGAAAAATGAAAAGAAGAGTTTACTCACAAAAGAAAGAGTGTGAGAGGCTCAAAGTGAGTAGACCAAGAAATGGGTAAAATCATATGGATTAGAAATGAGCTTGCCAAGAGCAAAGAGTAGGCTCCTCA